>QRFB01011622.1:0-27647 GCA_008931105.1 Oenanthe javanica
CACCGCGGAGATTACATATGAGTTTCAAAGTTGTTAACGGATCAGCAGACCAAGCAGATTCAAAAGGTATCCCTGATCTTCAGAAGGTGTTTGATTTGATATTACAATCAGCCATGATAGGGAATTTAAAAGAAGATCAGATGATTAAAAGGGTGTTTGTGTTTAGTGATATGGAATTTTATCATGTCACAAACCAATCAGACCAGAGGGAAACAGATTATCAGGCTATTACTCGGAAGTTTTCAGAGAAAGGCTATTGTCTGCCAGAGGTTGTATTCTGGAACGTGAGGAACTCTAGAGCAACGCCCGTTGTAACAAACCAGCCAGGGGTTATTACCAATTTTTTATTATTACCTTTGTTAGACTATTCTTCAAGGTTTCTGTTCACTGAAGACAGGATTCACACTAGATAAACTATAGCTCCAAGTTTATGCTTCTCATCCATCCCTACTAAGTTTTAATATAATTTGCATTGTGGATATATTCTTTTCCGTGTGATCCTATTGGTGGATATAAAGTTGGTGCTGTTAGCTTTTTGATTGCTCTGTTCATCTCGAAAACAGAAGGGCTTGTGATTGCTACTTGTCTGGGCTGTAGAATGCTCATTTTTATTACGAGGTGATGTTTTGTACCATGGCTTTTGGTATATCTTTTTACTCTTACTAACTTCATCATGCATATATATATATGATTAATATACAAGTCTGTTCCTGCATTCATATCTAGTGCTCAAATATATTCTCCTCACACGTCAAGACTTGTAGTATATGCAACGCCTGGCGTGAGGCAGATGCATGTGCATGGGGTTCATACTCTTCTCGATCAGAANTGCATTTGCATTTGCATTGCGGATATATTCTTTTCCGTGTGATCCTATTGGTGGATATAAAGTTGGTGCTGTTAGCTTTTTGATTGCTCTGTTCATCTCGAAAACAGAAGGGCTTGTGATTGCTACTTGTCTGGGCTGTAGAATGCTCATTTTTATTACGAGGTGATGTTTTGTACCATGGCTTTTGGTATATCTTTTTACTCTTACTAACTTCATCATGCATATATATATATGATTAATATACAAGTCTGTTCCTGCATTCATATCTAGTGCTCAAATATATTCTCCTCACACGTCAAGACTTGTAGTATATGCAACGCCTGGCGTGAGGCAGATGCATGTGCATGGGGTTCATACTCTTCTCGATCAGAATATATAAATTTTTAATCTCATTTCTAATTTCAATTCCAATTTGCATTTAAAAAACAGTTCCAACTTATGTGCTTGTTGCAGATGCATGTTTTTCACCTAAAATTGTGGCAACTTTTTTTTATACATACAAGTTCATATTATACAAATGAGAATATCGGGTGGCAGGTAACATATTTATCAATCCGACTCATATTAGTTTAAGTCACCGGTTTCAACTTATTAACAAAATCGACTTCTTCCCATTTATTATACTAAATTTAGTATTTGTTAAAATTGTCAATTTTTTTAGAACCGATTTCTTCCCACTAATAAATTCTTTTAGGTCCAAGAATTAATTAAGGAAATAATTTTCTCTTGTGTAGAGAATATTTAAAATATTTTTATCATCTTTCTGTGCAAATTAAATATTTAAAAATATTGAAAATAATAGAAAATCAAAATCAAGATTAGCATATCTGCTAATTTGAACTTGATACACTACGAGAATTAGCAGTTATTTCAAAATTATAAGATGACAGTGAAAGGATATACTATGTGCAAATCCTTAACCAGCTTGCATATACACGGACTGTACTCTGGTTTGATAGTAGCATTTTGATAGTGGCATTAAACACGAAGAAAATGCGGCTTTCATTTTTAACATCAATTTCAAAGGAAGTAATGCATGACGTAGGTGTGGATATATATGGTCTATATTACAAATGTTGAGTGATGAGTTTCACAACTTCTATATGTATATGTGTGTACTGGTCAAAGTATGAAAAAGATGACCAGAAATAGACACGAATGNCTGTATGATTAATATACAAGTCTGTTCCTGCATTCATATCTCGTGCTCAAATATATTCTCCTCACACGTCAAGACTTGTAGTATATGCAACGCCTGGCGTGAGGCAGATGCATGTGCATGGGGTTCATACTCTTCTCGATCAGAATATATAAATTTTTAATCTCATTTCTAATTTCAATTCCAATTTGCATTTAAAAAACAGTTCCAACTTATGTGCTTGTTGCAGATGCATGTTTTTCACCTAAAATTGTGGCAACTTTTTTTTATACATACAAGTTCATATTATACAAATGAGAATATCGGGTGGCAGGTAACATATTTATCAATCCGACTCATATTAGTTTAAGTCACCGGTTTCAACTTATTAACAAAATCGACTTCTTCCCATTTATTATACTAAATTTAGTATTTGTTAAAATTATCAATTTTTTTAGAACCGATTTCTTCCCACTAATAAATTCTTTTAGGTCCAAGAATTAATTAAGGAAATAATTTTCTCTTGTGTAGAGAATATTTAAAATATTTTTATCATCTTTCTGTGCAAATTAAATATTTAAAAATATTGAAAATAATAGAATATCAAAATCAAGATTAGCATATCTGCTAATTTGAACTTGATACACTACGAGAATTAGCAGTTATTTCAAAATTATAAGATGACAGTGAAAGGATATACTATGTGCAAATCCTTAACCAGCTTGCATATACACGGACTGTACTCTGGTTTGATAGTAGCATTTTGATAGTGGCATTAAACACGAAGAAAATGCGGCTTTCATTTTNTATCAAAATCAAGATTAGCATATCTGCTAATTTGAACTTGATACACTACAAGAATTAGCAGTTATTTCAAAATTATAAGATGACAGTGAAAGGATATACTATGTGCAAATCCCTAACCAGCTTGCATATACACGGGCTGTACTCTGGTTTGATAGTAGCATTTTGATAGTGGCATTAAACACGAAGAAAATGCGGCTTTCATTTTTAACATCAATTTCAAAGGAAGTAATGCATGACGTAGGTGTGGATATATATGGTCTATATTACAAATGTTGAGTGATGAGTTTCACAACTTCTATATGTATATGTGTGTACTGGTCAAAGTATGAAAAAGATGACCAGAAATAGACACGAATGGCAATGCATACACACAGTTCGCTGTCTGAGAGAGAACAAGTGACTGAGTAACCCCAATGCCCTTGTCACCCGCACCTAACGTTATTGGTATTGTGCGTATATATAATACATAATAGTATAGAGAAAGCATTAAAAAAATATCTTTACTGCAAATAAGAATTCATGGCATAATTAATGTTAATTTTAAATACGTATAATTTATTCAAAGGTATATATGATCTGTGAATCGATTACAAGCCATATACAATCTTAATTTTATTAAATAAAACTTTATATATGTATATATTATTTGGGAGCAATATTCAACTAATTAATCTATTCTGTAATTATTACAAAGATAATACAAGATTATATTGGCGATATCTATTATGTAAATAAAGAGAGAATGAGTTAAATATACTGTATACATAATTGAAACTTGGTAGAAGAAATGAACGTGAGTTCTCATTTATCATATTTTAGCGTGCGCAGAAACTTCTGTTTTGTGTTTTGTATTTATGGTAGACCACAAATAAATGTTAATTTTTTAGAATAGTAAATTAATATCATACCCCAAAGAGACAAAATATGAGTGAGAATGATTTCGACATTCATGTGTGATCTGGACAGGACAAAAAGTCATGATCTACCTAATCAACTAGGCGGATAAAAGAGGTCCACGACTATTCGATCACTAGGCCAGGCTATCATATACGGAGTATACATTCATCTACTTTTGAAAAAATATCTTTCAAATCAACAATACGTTTATTTTTATTAAAAAATAAATCTACTTAATTACTACCACGGAATCTACCAAGTACTAACTACGGATTTTCTTACAAACTAACATCGGTCAAGCTGAGAACGGAGAGGGATCAAACCAGACGTGAACGAGGATTTAAAGGAAATGCAGGCTTGCTCTCGGTTAAAAGTGTCCAACATGGATATGTGTCCAAGTATCGGACATGATAACATTTTAAAAAATATACATATTTTTTATCTAAAATTAGTGTTCAATTCCGAGTATCCATATTCAAGTGTCGAGTGTCCCACATGGTACTCGAAAATAAAATGAAGAGTCTAAGTAATATATGCTGTATGAGGCAGAAGAGAGGAAAGACTTTATGATCTGTTTGGAAATTTCATTTAAAATTATGTATTTGTTTTCATCAAATGACATTTTTGAGTAATCATAAAAATTTGAATTTGAATTTGAATTTTATTTAAATTCCTGTCATCTTAAGGTTCAACAGGATAGAATAATATTCTTAACCTATAAGACATACAGACGTATAGTCCATGTAACAAGGTTTATAGTTAAATATTTAAAATATAAAATTTTAGTGTAGCAATTTTTTTTTATGTTTAAACTTTCTGAAAACTAACTACAGTAATAAAATTAATTCCTACCCTATTAAAAAAAAGTTTACAGTCATAGATTTAAATTTGAAACACTAATCAAGCGGCTGTTCCAAGATAGGGCCTTTTGATTTTAAATTTAAAAAAATGTGTATTTGTGTAATAAATTTTTAAAATAAATTAACTTTTATAAATTGCCATGTGGTACTTTTTTAAATAACTTATATTTAATTTTTTTTTTAACTTACCAAATGTCCTCTAACTCATCTAGTTTGTTTTTTTAGGGTTAGAGCCGGGAATTTCATTTTGGATTTTGAATGAGTCAAGTGATTATACATTAAAAGAAATGAGCTATATTTAATTTGTTTCTTCAATAAATAATTTGAAAATTATATATATATATATATATATATATATATATATATATTTTAATTTATAAGTTTGAAATGGTAGGGGCATGCACGCACATTTATTTAGACCAAACTCAGTATAAATAATTGTCTATATATATAATATAATAAATATAATTTAATTTAATTTAAATGTCTATAAATAAAAATTATATATATATTGGATTAAATTTTAATTATAATAAATATAATTTTATTTAATATAACCTGTATAGTATAATAATAATCCTATTTTGAATATGACTTATCAATTTAACCGATACATGAAAATACTAAAAGCAATATTAAATATATAAATAGAATTTTATCTAGTAATAAATAATTTACAAAATGCTAATTTACCGGGGTGAAATAAAAGATAAATTGAATTTCATATAATGATTCATTTTTAAAAATGAAATCCAATTATTAGTAAATACTATAAATAAATTTTAAAGAGGAAACACTTAAAAAAAGATATTGAATTGAAAGAATAACTACTAAATTACAAGTTATTTTGTTGAAATGAAGTCTGTTTAATCCTCCTTTAACTTAAAAATATATAAATTTTTTATGGACATGTTTTAAGCACACATTTATTATTCATCGTAAACATTTGAACGATGGTGAGAAGTTACTGTGTAATCAATCATGTTTTAAACTATTATTGTACTCCATATATGAATGCAAAGCAAAAGCAAAACATTTTGTTATAAGGTCGGACCAAAACACGATCACTTTTATTTTGACATCGGTNATATCAAGAATCATTTCTTTGGAATTTTTGATGAATGAAAACGGCTCACTTGTGTACTGATTTTATATATATGCAAACATATAATCTTCGGGACTGAAATTAACATGGAGGTCGACATGATAACATTATATTTTTGACTTTTACTAAATCTAGTAAGAGTTTGGAGCAAATAAATTTTTTAATATAAGTTGTAAGCTACAGTATTATTTTTCAGTTTTGTTTTTGGTTTTATGACCAACAATATCATTCTATATTTAATTTTTTGGGATTTGCCTATCTCATTTTAATTACGTTGTACCAAGTTGATATGTTTTATATATGTCCACTTAATGGAGTATCCTATATAGAAAACAATACGTAGGGTTAGGAGATTCAACAGTCGAGAGTTCAGGTTTATAGCAGATTTAAGTATNCAAGTTGTAAGCTACAGTATTATTTTTCAGTTTTGTTTTTGGTTTTATGACCAACAATATCATTCTATATTTAATTTTTTGGGATTCGCCTATCTCATTTTAATTACGTTGTACCAAGTTGATATGTTTTATATATGTCCACTTAATGGAGTATCCTATATAGGAAACAATACGTAGGGTTAGGAGATTCAACAGTCGAGAGTTCAGGTTTATAGCAGATTTAAGTATCTTAATTAAGGGTTTATAGCTCTGATATTAGTAGTTCGGTATTTGCTGCTAATTAATACAGTATATATTTGTCTTGTTTTATTTGTATATATGCTGTATATAAATATTGTTTTGTAATATCAAGCTATATATAGAATTTTCACCAACAATAATTTACTTAATTTACAGAATAAGAGTAAAGTCATTTTTTTAATTAAAAAATAGAGTCGTTTTATGTATTTCCTTCCTCTCAAATTACTTGACTTTATAATTGTTATTTTTTAAAAAAAAATTCTAAACAGATTTTTATTTTAATTTTTTTTAAAAATAATATATAAATTTATTTTTCCAATGCAATTATGAAAAGTAATTTGGTTGGTAGGTAAGTAGGTTTAGTTTGGTTGATGTACGGTTTGTCCATCCAGTAATGGCCTAACGGGTGACAATGCTGACTTTTGCTCCCACAAAAAAAATGCAGCTAATAGTTACTACACAAATGAATGATGAACATGGTCAAAAACAAATGAAGGTGATTTAGCGTTGTGACTTGTGTGACACGTTCTTTTCTCCGGTAAATATATATTTGAAAACTAGTAGGATATTGATTAGTAGAAATGCACATTCTAATGGAACCTGTTAGGAAAAATTTAACAATGTTATATACAAATTGTAAAGGGAAGAGAGTATATATGGCCCTATTTTAGTTTGTCTCGATCTACTGTCCCTCTTGGATGTGCTTTAATTTTTCCAACAGCAGATTGTAACAAGTGACTTGAAGTGACTTTCTTCTGCAAAAGGTAATGTATGCGTCAATATTTCCGGTTTAGAGGGCATGAGGGCGAGGGTCCAACTTATCTTTTGCCAGTCTACATNGGGATGTGCTTTAATTTTTCCAACAGCAGATTGTAACAAGTGACTTGAAGTGACTTTCTTCTGCAAAAGGTAATGTAGTCAATATTTCCGGTTTAGAGGGCATGAGGGCGAGGGTCCAACTTATCTTTTGCCAGTCTACATCAATTACAGTTTATCCACGAGCAATGGATAGTTGGATACGGACCACATAGGGCAATTAAGCATGTGTGGAAATTGGATTGAGTAAGAAAAATGTCAAGTTGAACTCTGCTTTTTGCCTTAATTAACAAGTTGGTACCCTCCTTTTTTAGTTAATCAAACATGGAAATCAATCAATTTCCTCATTATTAGCAAAAAATTATTTAAAAAATTATTTAAAACTATTTAAAAATTACAGAGTATATTAGTATTATGTAATTTTGTGTGTTACATATATATTTTTTGTTTTGCAATTATTTTTGGTATTTTATAGATTTTTCGGTGTTTAGAAATATTTTCATGTATCATGTAATTATATTTGTTACTTGGTTCCTCAATTATCTAAATAAGAGAATTTTCATTAAACCTATTTATCATTTTCTTTTCATTTTTTGGGTGATGAACATCTTTTTGATAATATATATATATTGAATTTAGGTAATTATTTACTCTCTTATATTATGATTTTTAGTCACATTTCATTGTCATAATTTGTTTGCATTAATGTATGAGTAAAAATGATTTGCATCTATCACATATAAATCTTTTGTTCATGACCAATTAAAAATGAAGTATATATACTAAGGAATATGGCTCTAATTCAAACCGAACAGCTCGCGAGCTCGCACGGCTCGAACTCATTTAAGTGGGCTCGATTATGCTCGTTTAGTTAAATGAGCCGAGCTCAGGCAGAGAGATTTCTGCTCATTTAAGTTAATCGAGCGAGCCGAGTATACCCGAAATTCTAGCTCGAATTATGCCCGACTCGAAATTCGGCCCGAATTACAGCCCTTCTAAGAAACCAACAAATATAATTACAAAACACATAAAAAAATTGTCGAACATGTAAAAAATTACCGAACACAAAAAACAAACATAAAACAAACAAAAAATTACATAATATAAAAAAATATAGAACACAAAATTACATAATATTATTCAACATTAGTGTTCTGTAATTTGTGTTATATATTTTTTTGTATATTATGTAATTTTTTTATTTGGACAATTATTTTTTGTGTTATGTATTTTTTTTGTATGTTGTGTAGCTAGTCTTCTATAGTTATTTGTTAATTAAATTCTTATAAAATAGAACGTGGTTACTCAATTACTCAAATAAGGAATTTTTTCATATATATAGTGTGAGAGAGAATTAAAAAGAATTTAGAACAAATAATGAGAGAGATAAGAAAATACATAGAGATATGTTAGATATTGGGTGAAAGCCTTTATTACCCTTTTTGGAAAGGAATAAACTAAAATACATATAGGCGGAAGATTTGGCCCAAAATGCCCACTGAGTAGGCATTTTGGGTATGCGTATAGATAAATACGCATAAGAAAGATGTGTACACAGCAAAACTATGAAGTTATATTGTAAATTATAGGCATTAACATTTTGCGTGGAGGCTAAACACGCATGTTCAAATTACGTTTTACCGAATACGCATCCAAACTATAAGACCTTGCAATCCTATAAGAATCTGCCCAAAATCAAGAAAATTCAAATAAAAAAACAAAATTGAAGCATTAGAGAAAACCCAATCATGAAATTATATATAGAATAATTATCAAAAGGGGTTAAAGATAAATACTTGGATATTGAATCCTTAAATCCACAAAAACCTTGATAGCACAGCTACAAGAAAACACAAAATCATAAACAAAGTGAACTAAAAATCTTAGCCATTGACAATAACAAAGAAGATGCAGAGAAAGAAAGAGAGATATGGGACCTTAGCAAAAGTGTAAAGCGAGAGGATAGACATGATGAAGAAGTTGATGCTCGGATAGAGAGTATCATTTATATATTTATATGTGTGTATAGACTGTGTACATTCTAGAGTATCCAAGGAAAGAAGTTAGCTTAATCAAAGCCGGGTACCAGTGAAAGAGATTATTAGGTTTGAGTTCGGAGCAGGTCTGTAGATTCTTATGGGATTGCAAAACCAAATTAATTTCTCTATATCGTCTCTATGCGGTGCTTCTTTTATTTTTGTTTAGCTAATCTCTAAGTGACCTCGAGAAAGAAAATAAAATTTAAAGAATACGCATATCATATATGCGTGCTTCGCGGGTAAAAAAGGCCACCAGTTCTACCTAAATGTATTTTGGATCATATATATATATATTAAAAATAAGGTATTTTGGTTCTTTTCTCATAGATATACCCTATTTACCCTTCAGTTTTTTATGTTAACATGAATAATTAACATAATAGGTGTATTCCGCAAGTGAGTGCAAACATCAAGAAATAGATATTAACTTGTTTTTCTCTTAAAATTTGAAGGTGATCAAAAATGAAAAAATAATCTAAAATACGTGTAAAAATTACATATATTTTAAAATGAAAAGAGTATTAATTATTAATTGAAAATCATGAGCCTACATACAATTTTTCAACCTCCAAAATATTAATACATATTCATTTTATGGGGATCATACACGGTTATATAACACAAGGGATTGAGAACATGTGTCAATATGTGCCAGTTGGGGTAAAATTTTACTCCCTCCGTTTCAATCATTTCTTATCATTTTTTTTTCATTTTCTGACACGCATTTTAAGTTGGATTTTAAGAATAGTTTCATAACTTATTTTTAAAAATTTCTTTTTTTGTATAAAAATAGGATTGTTCTATATTTATACAAAAAAAGAAAATTTCAAAAATAAATTATGGAACTATCCTTAAAATTCACATTAAAATGCGTGCCAGACACCCCATTTTGAAATGATAACAATTCAAAAGGACGGAGAGAGTATATTTTTTCTCATGCAATCTGTTGGAGGAAATTGGGAACAATAGACATGAACATTAGTTAAATCGTGAGGTTCTCCGTTTGCTCAGCCGAGATTAACAAACAAATATCATAAAAAATGGATAATTCTTTTTGCAAGGTTTCTAGAGAACAAGGGCGTTGTAACACTCTATGCCACCATCCGAACTCCCTAAAACCGCCAATATGTGTGCATATGACTCGTAAAATGACTACATACCCTGTATATAGGGATTGAGTCTTCATTAATTACTTCTTAGATTATATGATCAATCGCATTTTTAGGTGTTTGATTATTATCCAAACACTTATGTTATGAGTATTTGAGGTTTAGGAGGTATCATAGCTCAAGTAAACCTCATATTTGATGAATAATGATTATCCAATCGTACACATACATCAGATATATATATAAGTGATCATTATCTCATCATTTGATGTGCTAGAATCATGTTTAAAGACAATTTTTAATGAGATAAAATGTGCCCCTAATTCATTGGAGTTGAGTCCTCGTCAAATTGTACCTCTAGGGCCCGCTTGACGGACTTAGAACCTGCCCAAGTTATCCCCTAATTATCTCATCAGAAACAACCCACAATCAACGTGTAGCTATCTCAATTCCTCTATATGGTGGTGTCCCTCAATCTGCATGAGGTGCCCCCAATTTGACCTAAACCGACTAAATATTGCATAACCTTCTCCAGAGTAAACACAACTTCTCCTAAGATATGAATACCTCGTTATGATCATTGTTCATACGGATTTCATCCTCTCAGTAAGTACGCTTGCACCTGTGTATCTCAACCTGTCTAGAGGTCCTCCTATCAGTTAAAGAAACTCTTATAAATGCTAACCGTTAATACAACTATGCTACTAAAAATACTCTTTTCACCTATGAATTGGGCCTCTAAATTCTCACATATCTAAATACGATTTGAGTTATATTTTAGGCACAACACATTCTAGTTCATTTGTTGCGTTCAAAAAGAATATCTTAATCTATTATATGTATATAAAATTTAACTAGAGTGAATGTGAATGTGTCACTACTAGTAAAAGCATATATAACATCGTTTAGAAAAGCCACCAATATTAAAAGATGCTTTTACATCAAATAATTTTTTAGCGATGTTAAAGTTGATTTGAGACATCGCTAAATAAAATAGCCGTTGTCTAAGTCTTTGTTTAAAAAAATTGAAATCCTTACTTTCCCCTTGTATTATACAAATTTTACCCCGAAACTAAAATTTTATTTTCCCCTTTAACGAAAATTTTATCCCCCCCTGGCAATCTACTCTCTCTTCCCGTTCTCTCTCTCTCTGCATCTCCCTCTCCGTCTCTCTCTCACCATCTCCCGCCTTCCTCTCTCTGCACAAATCCTAATTTTGAAACTTACACTAACAAATTCAAAGCTTAGTTCAATTAAGCACAAACTGTAATTGAAGAATACTTTCAACTAAACACAAACCCAGTTTGAAGTTGGTTCAATTGATGCTAAATAACCTTATGAGTGTGTGTGCATGAAAATAACTACTTATGAGTTATGATTCATGGTGTTTGTGTGTATAGATGACTGCTTATGATTCCTTTAGATAGAGATGTGTGTGCGCATTTGATTTTTTTTTGAAAATAATTGAGGAGGACTACAACCAGGTGTTTGAGGAAACAAAAGAAAAATTTGAAGCTTAGTAACTTAACTTTATGAAAGAAGTTGCTGGTGAGCTGTGACAGAGCCTGAGAAAATAACCGAGACGGCTCCTGCAGAATCACCTTAAATAGCTTTTGAATTGATAAAAAATGATGATCTGTCTTCAAATTTTGACTTTGCATATTGGTCATTTGAATGGAAACACAGTTTCCCTTGGTGTTGTGGTAATTACCCCGAGGTTTAAACACTATAGTAAATAGTAATGTCTTGTATATATAATTTTAAAATTTAGGACAACCTCTCTATGTTGAATTATTAGGAAAGAATGTTAAACATACTATTTGTTTTAGCTAAGGTGAAATCCTTATTAGTTTTTTCATGTATATAAATAATTAAATTGATGTAACATAGCATGGAAAATTAATAATAAATAGAAAGATATAAAAGACTTAGTTTGTTTTATTTTATACAATTTAATAATTTATATAATAAGTAAAAGTGTCTTTTAACTTAAATTCCAAAAATTATGTTTGCTTCATTTAATTAATTGTTTTGATCTTGCAATTTAACTTTACAAATATAAAATGATATTTTTTTTTAAAAAAAAACTTCTTATATTTTTTTATTGTAAGTAACCTTTAAATTGTTGTCATGCTTATGTTTTAGTGCCCGACCTTGACAAAAGAGGAAAACAAAACTTAATGTTAGATATTAATTTCTCAATCAGACGCGGGCTTCTTCCAGGTACGTAAGCCTATCCTTCAGACTATTAATTTCTTCAACAAGATTATTAATAGTCTGATTCATCTGCGTAACCTTAGATATAAGATCTTCTTTCTTACCTCTTGCTTCTATAATCCTTGTTGATTCTACTTCTCTATCCGGATTATATGCAAGATATATGTGTGAGACAGAGTAGGTGCTGATCACGAGAAACCTGACCTCCATGCCTAAACGCTCAAAACTTGCTAACTGATTGTCCCATTAATTCTGTAAGTGCATCATGTGGTGTGTTTTGGTTGCTGGATCTAATAGAATCAGATATAGCAGTTACTTGTGTAATGATTCCAGCAATTAATATGGAATTATATACAAGATGTTGATCATGCTGCATGTACAATTTCTGGGCACAGCAGAGCTCATAGTACTTGCTTACGAGGTGATCTGGGAGCTTAGCATATACATCACAACCCCGCAGATCACTTTCAAACTTTCCAAGATCAAGAACGAAGCTTGAAAATCCACCGTTGCTGCTATTTACCTGTGTAGAGTTGTTCTCCCATAGCAAAAGTGGACTTGTAGGCCTCTCTGCTGCTTGCTGACGGCTGCTGCTACCCATAACCCCAGGTGCTTCATTTAAAATTCAAGAATTAAACATTGATCAATAATGAAAAATATATATACCAAAAGTTTAAATATATTCATTAAAAGAAATAATGGCTGCAAAAAAAAGTTCCAAATCAAGGGCATGGCCGCTTGAAGATTTAATAAGAAACAAAAGTTTGCAACTATAACACATGTCTAAGATCAGTAAATATTAGTAGTTGCTGAAACTTCAGGAAGGGATGTACCTATAATTTGTTCTGAGGACGATAGAAGCTGAGTTAGGAAAGAGCTACTGCTTCTTCTTCTTCAGTTAAATCCTTAGCTCTAGCTAACGATAATCACCTGCAGAAAAGAATACTAGATCAATTTAAGACATTTAGTGTTTATTTGCCAACATATTGGCAAATAATACAAACTAGGCAAATGGTAAACTGCTTGCCTACAAATTACCTTAAACATAAGAGGCATAATTTTTCTGAATATCAGAAGATCACCGGGAGCCAATTGGTGTGCCTTGGCAAAAGCCATCCATCCCCGGTAAGGGTATAATACTTTGCAAGCTACATTGTTTCATAGTTTTGACCATCTTCATCTTCTAATACAATCTTCTGATCACATTGTGACAAATGCGTTTTACAAAATTTTGCAGGAAGGCACTGTCACCAGATAAGAACAATAAAGAAAGATTTATTCATATATTAAAATGTATCACATATATATCATTCATAAAAAATAAAATAAAAAGATATATGAGAGCATACCAAATAAAAATTAGTTGTAATGTTTGATGGCTGCACCAACTTAGCAAAACTGGGAAATCCACTAGGCAGTTTTTCAAGAAACTTTTTAGCTTGCTGCATAGAAATATTAGAAACATTTCCAAATTCAAATTGTTTTGTCGCTTTACTCATTCCTCTCTTTCTTTTGCGACTATGTAACATGTAAATTAATCAGTATTAGACATTAATCTCCAACAGATAAAACTCACCAAAAAAAAACCCACAAGCCAACTATGTTAAGGCATGACTACCTTTGCATAGGGCAAGTGATAAAGAGCTTATCTTTTACAGTATCATCCCGGAGGCATTAATTAGGATCAGAATTGATATATATATTAATTTTCAAGAAATAGATTTCACTGAAAAACCAAAAAATAAGTATGTCAAGGCCTGAAGGGACCATAAGTTGGTTAGTAAGTAGTTTGAGAACTTGAAATGTTTTTTATTCATAAATTAAATAAATTTTGGCATAGTTAATAATTATTTATACTAAACGGGTATATTATTTTACTGATCCTTTTAATTTAAAATACTTCTTTTTGAAAAACTTAATTTAAAATACTTAAAATAATCTTAAAAAAACCGTCAAATTATACTCACTTTTTTCCTTTATCAGCATCCGTATCATTACCACCATTAACATTAATATATTAATATCCTCGTTACGCTCACCATTAATATCAGCAGCAACAATATCATCAACATTTGATATCACCCAGAGAAAACAATGAAAAAATTTAAATTTAGATTTCATCATTTAGTTGGTTCAAAATATATCAATCTTTAAAACAGGTATAAAATCATAGAGCATTTAATCAAAAATAAAAAAAGGAAAGGAAACAGATTAGAAATATATATAGCACAATCTTTAGAGCGCTAGGCACTTGCAAATACTGTAGTATTCTATATAAAAAGTCAAGGATATAAAGTTTGACAAAGACTCTAAAATTTTGAAAAAGAGATGGAAAAACCTCAAGTGAATATGATTCAACCTGATCTACGGGCACCCTAACATCGTCCATTGATATGTAATCTTGGATTGCCTGACTGACCATCTCTTCGTGGCTCGTCTCTCCTGTTGTCATTTCATTTTGTTATTTTAATTTCAATAATCTTTTTTCAACACAATTACTCACACATTCTGTCTCATACTAAATTAATTTTGTACATATATGTGAAACAGTGAAAGATATCTTTTCTCAACACAACAAATGAATTAAACAGACAGCATGCACAAGAGACAAAATAAAATACCACCCAGAACACACGGTAACACATGCGAACTCTTTACCTCGTATCTCTTTTGTTATTTTTTGACGAAAAATGTTGAGCATGTAAAAATGAATACAGAGATATGTACCAAAATTACATAGGAGAAAAATAAAATAGAGCTCAAGGGCACAGAATGACACGTATTTGCTCTCTACCTCAGCGTTCTTTGACAAGAAAATTGCTAGTGAAATGGAAATTGTAACACTCAGTCCCGTAGATTTGGATAATTTATTCATATATAAACAAGAGTATTATTATTAAGTGAATCAATAAATCGTGATCTTTTGGGGTCTGTGATGAGTTTGTGGGTTATTCAAATGGTTGCATTTGGGTCAATTTATTTTGACTTATTTCGAATTCGGAAATCGGGATTTGATCCGGATTGTCACGTAAATAAATGAATATAGAATGTACAAAATTAAGTTATATAGGAATGCAGATCGAAGAAGAAATAAAACATCACCTCAGACCATACAGTGACTGGTGCGTGCTCTCAACATCGGTATCTCTTGTATTATTTTTTTGACACGATATTCTTTTGATAAATATATATGTATATATTCTACTTTTTAAATATTAATTTTTTGTTTGTTGATTTTTTTTATAAGATACTCATTAGTTATCATATTTGTGCTATCTTTTTTCCTTATACTTTTATATGTATCAAATAAAATAATATAATGTATATGTCACATATTGGTATCTCAAAAATTTCACAAAATATATAATATAATACAATTTTATATATTTACGTTCCTCTCTTTCTTTTGCNACTCTCTTTCTTGATATTATATACTCCCTCCGTCCCATAATTCTTGTCTCATTTTAACTTTTCAAAGTCAAATTTTTTTAACTTTGACTAACAATTTAAAAATATGTATTTATAATTTTACAACTTTATAAATTGATTCATAAAATAGAATAGTTAAATTTTATTATAATAGTTTTCTAAAAAATAGATATTATTATATAACATATTTAATTTGTTGGTCAAAATTGATTAATTTGACTTTAAAAAGTCAAAATGAGACAAGAGATATAGGACGGAGGGAGTAACTCATTACCGGAAAGTGCCCGAGTTTGTGAATGCTCCACCCGTTTAATCATTCCTCTCTCTCTTTTGCGACATTATATAACTCATACATCCATTAATATTATAATTGAGACTTTATTATTTCTTTCTTAATCGGGCCGGTTCTACGACCAAAATTGGATAACTTTGTTTAAAGAACCAACCCATCTAATACCCTACAAATTTTAAATTAATTGTCCAGATTTAAAAAAAGAGCATACGCTGTATCATACAACGTATACGCTGTATCATACATCATAAGCTTAAAATATTTAAATATCAAGTGTGCCCTTAAAAAGCACGTGTTGTATTATATAGCGTAAGCTTTTAAACTAATCAAAACAACTAAGAGAATTACTTACGCTGTATAATACAGCGTAAGTATATCTGTAAAAAAAATTAAGGGAATTACTTACGTTGTATAATACAGTGCAAGTAATAAACATGGAAAAAATTAAGTAAAGTTTTTTGAATCTCTGGTGTTACGCTACGCTGTATAATACAACGTAAGTATATCTTTAAAAAAATTAAGGGAACTTACGCTACATCATCTTCAATTTCCATTTTAAACTTAATAGGAGACTTTTTAGGAGACTTTAATTTTGAAAAGATGAAAGAAGTCATAAAATAAAGAGAGTTAATCTTAACAAGTTTAGAACTTGAATCGATTGAATCTTCTTCTCCCAAACTCAAACTTTTAAATCTTGAACCAAATGAATCTCTCCCAAACTCAAACTTAGAAATCTTTAACCAAATGAATCTTCTTCTACCAAACTCAAACTTTTAAATCTTGACCAAAATGAAAGAAGTTTAAAATGATATGAAATGAGAGGTGGTAGAGAAGTGAGGAAATATCACACAAAATAGTATAGTTAGTAACGCAGCTTGAAACGGAATGAAAATGAAGTGCAATCAACCTACGAAATTAAACTTACTCTATATTAGCGTATACGCTGTATAATACTACCTCCGTCCCGGCCAAATGTTTACATTTGGTTTGGGCACGGAGACCAATGATAGTGGGTGTAATATTGTTAAAATAAATGAAGTAGTGAGTGTAACAGTGATTTTATTGTTAAAATAAGTGAAGTAGTGGTTGTAATAGTGTAAAGTGTTGAAAAAGTGGAGTGAAGTAGTTGATGTAATAATGTATTTTATTATTAAAAGTTACTATTTTTAATAATGTAAAGAATTGGTGGGACGTTCCAAAAAGGAAAGTGTAAAGAAATGGGAGGGACAGAGGGAGTACATCGTAAGTTAAAAAATAATAATTTAATCATGACCGTTGATTTGATAAATCAATGATAAAAAATGATATTGGCTGGAATTTAAATTTTATCCAAATGTCGTTGGAGAACAGTTTCCTTCTTAATATATGATTTTATAGAATAAGCACAAAGACTCAAGATGGTCGACCAAGCACCCTAGAACTTCATCACTTGTATTCATTGTTGGAGATGGGTCCGGTCGTGAGGTAGAGGTGATGAACCTACAATTTTAATTTAAACAAAAAAAAAGTACAAATTTTGAATTATGTGTCACTGTGATAAAGTACAATTTTAATTTAAACAAAAAAAAAGTACAAATTTTGAGGAGGATCATTAAGCTACAGGCATACTAGTTACAGATGTTTTTAAAATTACTTTAGATTAAGAGAAGCATGATCTTACTACATTTATTAACAAATACATAAGCAGGGATGGGATTGGCCAGTTTATTTGTTTTTTGATAATAAAATCAAACCAAACTGAACTTTTAGTTTTTTAATCCGGCCAACATAACCCAATCGTAAATCGTTAGTAACAAAACTGAATAAAGAGATGAAGTTTCAGAGGAAATAGGATGATGCTGGCTCAGATCATGGCATTTTCCAGTTAGCTATGTTGGATTTGTCAAGGCTCACAAGGGACTAGAGTTTAAGCAAATTTGCAACATCAGTTTCCAATTCCAATTTGGACCTAAATTCTTTCACATTGTTAACTACTTTACTCCCCTCATGAGATTGTTACAATCTTTTGTAGATCACTTGACCAACATTCTTGACTAACATTTTTAACATCTTCAAAAAATTTGCCTAAGTTTGTTATGTACGGCTTGACCGGTTCCTCAGCACCACCGCATGTCTTTAATTAATTGGGGTCACCACCGCATGTCTTTAATTAATTGGGGTCGTATTCCGTTTAGGAAAGGTCTGAAATTACTCAATCTTCCTTGTAATTCATAAAGTACTTATTTCAAGGGGGGCCATGACCTAGCATATAGCAAATATATAGTAACAGTATGGTAATGCAGGACACTGATTAGAGGTTTGTGATCACTATTTGATCAACATATCAAAACCAATCAAGGTAAACCAAAGGACCATCTTGAGAGAACATTGAGCAAAATATAATATGCAGAAGAACAAAACAAACTTGATTTGCCACAAGTTCATTTACAAACTTGTCTACTGTTAGCTGATCCTGAAATAGTAACATTACATGGTAAATAACTTGAATCTAATTCAACATAGGTTTTACTTGTAACACCCCCACCCCGGTCCCCTACATGAAGCTACTGCATACAAAGCTCATTCTCCATATTGGCTCTTCAACAAAAAAAATTCAAGACATTCAACAAAAGTATTTGATAACATGTTATAGATTTGTAAATATCATCACTGCATCAGTTGTGCTGAAAGTTTGCGACAACCCAATCAAAAGGCAAATGTAGCTGTGGTCAGTTTTGCATTACTAAACCTGGTCAAAGTATTGAGTCATGAGACGGCATGATAAATGTATATTTTAGCTTCAGGTGAGTCTATTTCAGGAATATATTTTTCATCACTGATCAGCCGGCAGAGAACAAATTCTCAAAGTATCTACTGTATAAAACTAGATTAAACCTTGAGATCAATAAACTGGAGGAAACTATGCAGGGATGTCTTGTTTTTGCTGTTGCTGCAGCGACTTCAGTTGGACAGGTTGACACTTCAAGTTCCATTCTTCAATCTGCCCAAATATGATCATTATAAAAAAGTTAACATAATATAATGAGTTGCATACGGTTAATCAATACATGAAGCTACTATGATAATTATCTATAAAATCTCATGACATAGGCTACTTGTTCATGTCACAACATATAAAAATCCATATATTGAGTTCATAAATGTACCTCTAACTTCGAAATAAATCTAGACAACTCTAAGCACTCAACCAACATAGACTTCTCTTGTGCTGCTGCTTTTGCTAATTCTGCAAGTACTGCAACATTTTTTCCACTTATTCATGCACATTTACAAATTCAGCATCTCGCGATATAACTAATTCAGCCACTCAGGCCATACAGTGCTAACTGAAATATCAAGATCCTCAGGTGAATAAGTTGATAACATGGACTCGACTGATACTGCCAAATCTGATGCATACCGCAAGGCAAAGGAAGTTGTTTCAGGTTCCACCTACAATTTAAGTGGTGTTCGTTTAAACATGTGGACATACATATTTTGAAACACCTTTTCAAGTATTTGTTTGGCATACCACATCTCCTTCAACAAGGGGTATTCCACAAACAGCAGAATGGAAAGAATTTGTAGTCATCAAAACTACACTGATTGGTGTTGTCTTTAGATATTACTCCATGATTCCAAAGGCTAAACCTTTCACATAAAATTTGATACACGTGTTATTATCATAATAGCATTATAATGCCCGTATTTACTGACCTGAGACAGAATTATTATTCAGCTTCATCTCCAATTTTTCTTTTTCTAGATGCAGTCTCTTTTGTAGCACTAGAACTCTGCAACTTTACAAGTGCATCATATGCGTATATTATTTTTCTCCGAGAAAACCCATGGAAGACATATTCTCGATTAGATATCTGAAGTTTAAGATGATCAAACTTATTGCTAGTACAACCTTTACATATTTATCGAAATACTCTCTCAGTTCTCCTGTCAAACATGAATTTTTTTTTCTTGAAAACGCTAATCACACACTAATCTATCACTAGTTTAACTGCATAGCACCTAAACCACTGTTCAAATATGTTCTACTCTACTCCTAGATATATCTGTAGTCTGTAGATAAAAAAGTAAAGACAATAATTATAAAATATAACTACATTTGTTGATATTAAGACATGATCCTTAACATGGAATCCTGCTGAACAAATTAAAAAGAACTTAGATATAAATTTGAACAGTATCCAACTCTCAATCAAACATTAACTCACAATCAAAGACAATGTCTAATAATATTTAATGCCGCAATTGATATGGCAAACTCAATACATTCAGCACGTGCAATAACAAGTGAACAAAAACACATGGTTCAAAGGAAGCCAATCCAATAGACTGAGCAAAAAGCAAGGTCATATATAGTATATAGTAATAAAAACCTCCAAAATAAACATATACTTCCAGGCATATTTAAGATTCAAACTAGCTTCAGTAGCACAACTTAATTAACAACCAAAGTAAAAAGGCTGGTAAAAAAATTATTTTACCAGCTTATAAGCTTTACAGAATTTCCACACTCATAAATAATGTGACAAAGCTAGAAGGAAGGAATATATGCCTATGGGGACACGTTTGTGAAGAAAACAAGCTGTTGAAAAGTACACAGGAATAAGAATGTAAACTAATATAGCTCTAAGGAAAAGAATTCTAAATTGTTGAAACCACCTGCAAGGTATGATAGGGATTATGGGCCTGTGGTTAATTATGGCTGGCATGCTTTACTCTAATGATGATTTACAAAAGTTTGTAGCAGCACTTAATCAGCATTGGCAAAATTAAGTAAAGCAACAGGTAGTGCGAGCATTTCTAAGCAGCAGGCCGAGAAAAAGGAAACACCACAAGAGTGACTGAAACAGATTATGAGCAAACTAAACAAACAGAGTATGTGATGCTGAACATCTGACTAATTCAGTCTTTCTTTATTAAGGATTACAGAAGTCCCTAGTCGTGTTTTGAGCCTAATTGATTGGTGATTGCTTGTATAGTTAAGAAAGACAATGCTGTTGAAATGGCTAAGAAACGCGAACAAGAACATCAAAGCTGCTTGAGAAACTTGCAGAAATTAACTGCTTGAGTCGGTGTAGTCCTTCTCCTCCTAGGTAAATTAAAGTCAATCTGCTCATGTTGCATATCTTAATGAATTTGAGAACATTGAGGCTGTCTCTTCCCATCCCCTGTTATGTACATACACCTGTGTAACTCCAATATCAGTTGCTTGTTCATTCATGTCAGAAGACGCACAAGAATCCTGCATGCATATATGTAAATAATTAATAGAATATTTACTGGAGCCAAATACACCTATTGGCTAATTGCTGAAAGAGTCACAAGTCCAAATCAGAAAGTTCTAAAATAACCAAATCTTCCAATATCACTTGTTTTGGTAAAAGGTAATGCAGAGTATAAATGCATTTCTCTGCCCAAGAAGATCATTAGAGAAAATAATACATTAAAACGAAGGGAACATTACTATCAAATAATTGCATATATATTAGTCTAATAATTGCAAAATCATTACATACAAGTCAGCCCAGATGCGATAACATATATATGCATTCTTACGAAACATGTAAGTGAGAGAACATGATGTTAGTCTTCTTCTATCCATCTGCATATGCTTTGATGAACAGATTTCTTGGAGAAAGCAAATTCTAAATATTTCTCAAATGCGCGTTTTAATTACAAGTCTACTGCAGCTACTTCTATTTTAGTGTCTCCTTCAATCAGGTAAACTTAAATGGGAATACTAAAATGCTTGTCATAACACTTGACTCCTATATATGGACTCCAGATTAAATGGTTATTAATCAGAATTAAGGCGCATTAGGATATGATAAAAGCAAAGCTCACTGGGTCAAAGTTTTGATACAACTGCATGCATTCTCAAGACTCAATCTAGCTTGTTCTCTTGGGTTTGTTATTCTCTGGATATTGAAATTGCTACAATGTCTTATTCCTTTGGTTTTTATTGAAGTATCAGCCTCGATGCAGATCTTTGTACACGTTAAATAATTTGTACATTTAGATAATAATGTTCTTTATCTAACTTATGCATAATGAAGCCGAACAACTGTAAGAGAATTTTACTAAGAGCAATCCACTTGGCTCGTTCAAATTACCCTATGAGATTTGATGCTGGTCTAATATCGTAAAAGTTCCTAGCGTCCACTTTATGGAAGACAAAAATAACTGTAATAAAGTGCAAGCTCCGAACGCAAAATATATTTTAACAATAGTTTTTTCACGTTGATGGCTATATTATCCGATAATATTTTAAACACTTAAAAGGCATTCCGTCAAATCTCATATCTGTTAGAGCAAGTCCAATGTCAGGTGCTAAATATCTATTACTATTTCTATAATATAGCATCAAAACGTGTTTTTTGGTCCTAAAATAAAAGTTGCACTCCAATGCTAGTTTCATAACTATTTTCAAATTTAGCTAACCAGTTGCACTCCATTTCAATATGGTTTTGGTATTTGGTGATGTAAAATACAATAATTGTTTAATTCTTACACTCCATTTGTAGTTAATTGATGATGTAGCATGGATAGATCAATCCATCCTTGGTTTCAAATATAGAACCAAGGATGCATTTATGCATGTATGCATCCAAATATGAAATTCCTTTCAAGTTGGATTTTTTTTGCATTTAGTGATATAATATAGCAAATGAATAGTATAACATTACATTGGACTTGCTCTTATATATTTAATAACACAATTTGAGACAATTTAATCATAAATATTAATATCTATTAAGTACTCTATTTCATTCATAAAATTAAGTTCAGTCATCAAACTGTTTAATATAAAATTTCAACCATCAAGATGTAAAAAAATTATAATTATAAAATTATATTTGTTTGCATTGGGATACTAGAAATTGTTATTTGTAAACTAGTTTTCTTAATTTTTTTTCAAAAATGACTTTATGCAGTAACTTTATGTGTCTGGGAAGGGGTCTGGGCAGCTTTGAGCCTCTGACCCAAAGTATAAAAGGAACAGCGAATGAGAGGCCTAAAGAGGCAGTGAACCGCAAATTATACAGTAGGCCTAGAACCTGATAACTGCCGGAATTTGGTAGACGTTATGTGTTTTAAAGTATGAATTAGAATTATTAATTTTTATTTTTTTTTGTTCGAGGATTAATTGTTGTTTTATATTCGAGTCCCGATGATTAATTGTTATTTTATATTCGAGTCTCGAGGGTTAATTGATTGTTTGAGGATTAGTTGATAATTGGGTTTATATTTTTATTTATTGGTTTGTTGGGTTTGAGATAAGTTTTCTTGTTAATAAGAATATGTCTGAGATAAATATATAAATATAGTTAAGTTATACAGACTCGTGGAATGTAGCGACATACCTCAAGGATTAAAGTAATGTCGTATGTTTGACTATATAAGTAGACACGCAGACTAGATCTCGATAGTTCAGACTCGTAACAACCGCAAGAGCATCAGATCAAAAAATTATTAAATGACGATACCATGAGATGGAAGAAGAAATAATTATGTTACTTCGACCGTACGTAATTGCTAAGGACCAAAGACAAATATTTCCTCATTGATCATCCTAAACACCTTTGTTTTATTGTTTCGATTATTCATATCATGATAAATAGTTATTGTTTAAAGCTATTTATGATTCCTGTTTTATTCTGTGCATCAGAGCTACTTGTTATTCGTGTTCTTAATATTGGAAGTTGATTATAATAAACACATCATATTCAGTGTTATCGTAGTAAATAACGAGGATATAGTCTGTATTTGAAACTAAACATACCTTATTTTATTTGGGGTTACTCTATTGGATTGGAATTTATGTAGCGTAAGTGGCCAGAGAGTAGGTCCAGCGGAGTTAAGGAGGATATGGTAATCAATCCATCTTCCTATAGGCTAACATTACTTGCATATTTTGGTACCTATATTTTAAAATCCTTATTATATCTATGTGTATAGAAATGTACTGATGAGCTATAAAGATGTCATATTGCTTTTGAAACCTGATCAGTGGGCAATAATGTTTACTTGTGTGTATCCAATCCATATTGCCTGTGTGACTATTATATATTAATTTTGAGCAGTTGGTTCATTTTGATGACATACTGCATTGTTTCAGTTGAGATAAACTGTGATTTATTTATTAGTCAGTTTTTATAATAAATTGTTTTATATTCCGTTCTCTATACAGATCTCATATCTTGATTTAATTTCAATTGTTCATATACTTGTTGAGCATTTATTTGGCTCACTCTTCCTTTTTATCTAAATCCTACTAGACTGTCAGTATGAGCCATTCCAGCAGTTCTAGCAGGCGTAGCGAGAGACATGTGTCGGGACCCTCGCTTCTCGGGTCTCCCAGATATTTAGTTGTTTTAGTATGTCTGTATATAGTGTTTGTAATAAAACTGAATCTAGACTTAAAACATATTTAGACTTATAGATTTGAGTTTGTGGATTAGTAGGGGGCTTGTAATAAAATATTTGGAATTATTTTTAGTTTCAACTGCTTAATTTAATACTATAACCTGTTAGCGATCCTTAGTTGTTCGCAGGGTCAGTACGCCTCTGATTTATTATGTTATTATTGTTGGTTGTTGGCGGGCCAGTGTGCCTCTGATTTATTATTTTATTATTGTTGGTTGTTGGCGGGCCAATGTGCCACTAGTTTATTATTTTATTATTGTTATTGGTTGTTGATTGGTTGATGACCCTCAAATCTAGACCCCGGGTTTGGAGAGCGTCACAGTTTCAGTTCAGATCAGTACGATTTCAGTTTAGGTCAAAATCGGATTAAAGTTTAGATGAATTTCAGATAAAAACGGATTAAATTCGGTTCAGATCTTTTTCAGTTTTCTTATTTAAAATTAAATTTTATTTGGATTAAAAGTTCAATTCAAATAATGTTAAATAAATTCAAATTATCGTCGAATTTAAAAAAAGATCATTAAGCAAAGTTGTCAAATAATAGTTTTTTTGAATTAAAATTTAATAAAACAATACTGAATAAATTAATTATCTCGATTAAGTAATACATATCTCTATTTCTGATTTTGGTTAATATAATAAAAAATCACTAAATACTCGTAATATAACAATTTTATAAAAAAAATCTTGAGTGCTAAATTAAAATATAAATATATTTTAATAAATTTTATATGCACATATATAATATACAATATTTAATTTATTTTAATATGAGTTTATATTCACTTTTCTTTATTTTTTGGTAAGTTCAAAATAAATATAATTTTTATTTTATTCAATATTTTATTTTACAAATACATGTATTATATGTATTAATTAGGTATACATATGTATTTGTCATGTAACGAGTCATAAGATAGTATGTATGAAAAATATGTAGGGTCTATTTAATTTAAGTCATATTCGGTATATATAATTTTTCATTTGGATTTGATTGTTTCAGGTCATTATCAGGTCTGTTATTTCGGATCATTTTCGATTAAAAATTCGGTTTCAGATCATTTTCGGATCGGATCGGATCGGTTTTCGGATCATTATCGGATTTTGTTATTTTGAACCGAAATCGATTCGAATCGGATTATTTCGGATTCGATTATATTTTCGGATTATCAAATTCGGATACAAAATCGGATTTTGATTTCCTATATTACAGTTCAGTTCTTCGAATCCAGACCCATTTTACGAGCTCCAGCTCCCACTAGTCAATTTAATACCAATATGTTATAATAGTATCATGTCTAAATCTTTCTTCTCGTGACCTACTTTATAGACCTACCAAATGCGCGTGTTGTTTTTTCTTTTCTTTAATTAGATGTTTTTAAGTTTCTAGGTTGCTTCCTCAGGATGCCTTCAAAATAGATATATTATAATATCTATTTTGCACGTTGGTACACTTGTTTTTTTTTGCCAGGGGTACACTTGGTAATTTGTACTATATAATGGCAAGTTGCTTTTAAATTTTTGAAAAATCTAGAATGCCAATGGACCACTTAAATAAGGAATAAAAGGAAAATTATGTAATGATTTTGTCGGTGGTTATTTTCTAATAATTCTGATATTATTCTGCCTGCAGGAAAATTAGGAAAATATAAAATTGTGTAAAGACAAAATTGATATAATATGTTTTTATAATAACTATTTGTAGTGTTGATGATATTTTTTAATTTCTTTGAATAAATCTTTAAAGACTCGTATTATAGCGGAAAAGAGAGTAATTTTATAGCTATCACTCAATAAGAATATTCTTCACCTATATGTATAGCTCGCGCGACAATATATAAAACAATTGCGTAGTGCTAGAATTGTTAAAATGGATATGAAAACTATTTTCAAATAATAGAGATGACATATGTTAATTTGAAATTGGTAATTAAAACATGAGATATTTGTGAAAAAAATTAGGAATCAATTTAACACCCATAATATTTTCTAGATTGTTATGCGCAGATATGTTCCTACAAGCATATCGGAATAAAATTGCTTTCTACTAACATGTCATTATGTTTTCTAATTAAGATATTTTCTGGTGGAACTAAACTTTTCCCGTTAAATCACATCATACATTCAAGATTTCAAGGTGTAAAATATTCATTTATAGCATACTCTTCCACAATTAACTTAAGTTTGATTAGTCCCCTTATATATTTCATTAATGTTGTTCATACAAATATTGTACATGTTTGTATTATATAAATTCATGTACTCAATTATTCACATCTCTGTGATCTGTATTGTAGAGTGTTAACTACTATAGTTTGACTGGCTTGTTTAATTAGTAAAGAATTTGATGTGATAAAGAATGACAATCTACATATTATGGCCTTGTTTAATAACACTTCCCCAATGAAATGAAAAAATGAAGGAGAAATAAAAAAAAAGTGAATTTTTTCCTTTCGAATTAACATATGGAGATACTTTAGCCATGCATCTTGAAATGAAGACAAGTATCTTTTAAACAACTTTTAATTAGACAACTAAAGAACAACGGATCCACTACATAAATAGAGATTTTCTCTTCATATTAATTACAGAACATTAATACTACTAAAACTACAATATTGAATAACGAAATGAGTCAGATCATCTATCTGGGTTTCTTCAACCAGAAAAAAGCAAAAATATTTCGCCCCAGCCAGGTACAAAGTTAACTTTATAAGTTAACCGAAAAATAGAGGAGTAAAAACATACTTCTACTTAATAATTTCTTCATAATATAAAATAAATATTTAGTAATATCATGACTTAAGTCCGAATTCTATGCTTGTTCGAATTTCACCGGAGGTTGTGCTGCTAACCCTAGCCAAGATTTGTTTTCAGCTGGCTTCACCGGAGCTTTGGCCGACGGCGAACCGTAGGGTGCTCNGTTGTGCTGCTAACCCTAGCCAAGATTTGTTTTCAGCTGGCTTCACCGGAGCTTTGGCCGACGGCGAACCGTAGGGTGCTCGTGCAACAATCCTATCTTTTCTTTTCTCCAAGAAACGAGTCAA
>QRFB01011623.1:0-15401 GCA_008931105.1 Oenanthe javanica
TATTTTATAAATATTATCATATGCTTTTGTATTTGTATTTGAATTTTAATGAGATGATTTTTATGTGTTTTATTTAGAGATATGTTTTAATTAAAATATTAATGTTAAATAAGATAATATTTGTGTGTTATGTTTAGAGATATGTATTAGTTAGGAAATATGAGATGTGTTTTTAGTTAGGAATTTAATGTTTAATAAGATACTATTTATGTGTTTTATTTATAGATGTATATTAGTTAGGAAATTAATTTGTCATTTTTATAGTTAGAAGGATTAATTTTTTTTAAATTAGGTCCAATAATAAGCCCAAATGACTACCAAAATTTCGATTTAATAATATACCATAGATATGAAATTTTGTGTTAATATCAATTTGACCGCAAAAAGTATAGATACAAGGAGTAATATGACGAGATGTGTTTGGGTTCGGTTCATTATTAATTACTTATAAATTGAAAAGTGTATATATTTTTTAACTAAATTAATTATAATAAAGGTAAAACAGGTCAATACGACAAAATTAAACCACTAAAGAATATTCCTTAAGCATGTAATAAATTGAGGCAAACCATATGCCAAATCTACAATTAGTAGGAAAAGCAAGCAATGACGACAAATAGTTCCCCACCAAACATTTTCACATACCTATTTTTTGAGCTATATAAATATTAAACTTTCATTGCCATCATTTTATTGTCACTAAACACGTAAACAAGAACAATGCAAGCCACCTCCTGCAATCTCATCCCTTCAAAATTTCCGTCACCTAAACTCCCTCCTCATATGGACAAGCTTCCGATCACCGGAATCGTCCCGAGAGCCGTCTCGATTTCCGCCCCACCGATCCATCAAAAACAAGTTTTATCAGTAGACATAGATGACACTGTGACAGCCTTTTGGGACTACCAATTTTTATTTATGTCACAACGTTCTGAGACACTTGATCCCATTACTCTAAGTGTCGTGGAAGGTGCAATCCCATCCGATTTTCCATCAGGAACGTATTATTTAACTGGACCGGGACTTTTTTCTGATGATCATGGGTCAACTGTGCACCCTCTAGATGGTCATGGTTACCTTAGAGCATTTCAAATTGATGGTAATAAAGGAGAGGCAAAATTTATGGCACGATATATTAGAACCGACGCTAAAGTGGAGGAACATGATTCTGCAACGGATGAGTGGCGGTTTACACACCGTGGTCCGTTTTCGGTTTTAAAAGGTGGCAAAAAACTTGGCAATACAAAGGTCATGAAAAATGTTGCAAACACTAGTGTTTTGATATGGGGTGGAAGGTTGTTTTGTTTGTGGGAAGGTGGACAACCTTATGAGATTGATCCTAGTACGTTGGATACTATTGGAAGATTTGATTTGATTCACGGATGTGATTTGTCACTTAATCGTGAGATTAAGGGCGGTGGTTTTTGGGATTTTGCCGCAGAAATGTTGAAACCGATATTGTATGGTAAGTTTACATTTAACTTTTTTCGTCATGCATAATGACTCTGTTTGGCTTATCTTATAAGAACTACAAACAGAGTCAATGTTAATTCCCAATAGAGTTTCATATGTTACGCGCGCGCTTGCATACGGGACCACATTAACAATAATTTTATTAAGGTTGTAATTGTGAACTTGGATTTCATTTCAAAAGAATTCAAATGACAGGATTTGAGTTATTATTTCAAATTTTTATATTTATACTAATATTTGAATGTCTAAATCCAAATTCTTAATATTACCGAAACATGTCATTTGATCAAATTCAGAATTGCAAATAAAATTCATGTTCCCAAACAAACTAGAAGAGAACTCGTAAACATTCATGTTTTAAATCAATAAACATGTTCGCTGATCAATTCTTTTGAAAATTTACGATATGAGACAAAAATATATTTAATTTCACTCGTTGCGACTGTTATCTATATTTATGTCATCTATATTTATGGTACAGGAGTGTTCAATATGCCGCCCAAGAGGTTATTATCGCATTATAAGATCGATTCAGAGAGAAATAGACTTCTAATCATGTCATGCAATGCTGAGGATATGTTGCTCCCCCAGAGTAATTTCACATTTTATGGTAAGTTACTAATGTTTGAGTATTACTATTTCTGAAACTTAGATTTAGGACTTTCAGAACAAATTTTTCTAAAGAAAAAAATTTCGAATTAAAGAAAGTACGGAGTATTACACACCGGTATCTCTGTTAAATTCGGAGGAATCTTCGAAATTATGAAACAAAAGGAGTATAAACAAACTATGGTAGGTGTGGAATTGCAAGACAAATTCAAGTTCAAGGATCTTAAGAAGTCTAGATGAAGAGATTCTATTTTTTTCATTTATGTCTTTTTCTCCTCTTGATCTGATCATGATTTGTGAAAACGACATGAAGGAATAATATATTTTTATGTCTATTTATATGCTGCTTAGCTAATGATGACACAAAGTCATGAAGATCTGGTAGTACTAAATTGACCTTTTATTGTTTACTTTTTGTTTCTTGCTGCAGAATTCGATTCAAATTTAAAAATGTTGCAGAGAAAGGAGTTCAATATTCCTGATCATTTGATGATACATGACTGGGCCTTCACTGAGAATTATTACATATTATTTGGCAATCGCATAAAGCTTGATATATCTGGTATACATACAATTTTATTTTTTCTTGATTTCTTCTTCTTCGTCTTCTTTTTTGAGTAATCTTATAAACTTAGAGTAGTATTCATTCTAATAATTTTCCGATGTGTATCTTCGGAGACCATAGAGGGCGAACTAATAAACCCTTACCGCTAGACTATCCTAGGGGGCGAAATTGGCGAACTGAACTGATAAACCCTTACCGTTAGGCTATCCTATCACTCTCCATAAATTATTTTTTAAATTTAGTTTTTTAAATAAAAATTTAAGTGTTAAACTTCTTTTGAAAAACAAAAATTATAAAAATAGTTAATGAAAGTAACATTTTTGTGCTTCTTAAAATACATGCAAAAAGTTTAAATGACACCGACTTTAGGATGGAGGGAGTAACATATTGCCAATTTAAAACTTGATTATAGTCAAAAGAAAAATATATAATGCATCATATTTTGGGCTCTAAACAAAATGATCAAAGTCACAGAAAACTAAAATGATAAATTATTTTAGAATAAAAAGATTAATAAATAAATATGAATTTTTTGCAGGATCAATGACTGCAGTATGTGGGCTATCTCCAATGATATCAGCATTATCATTGAATCCAAACAAGCCCACATCTCCAATATATTTGCTTCCTAGGTTTCCAACAGAATCAAGCAATGGACAGAGAGATTGGAAAGTACCAATTGAAGCTCCTTCACAAATGTGGGTATTGCACTGTGGAAATGCATTTGAGGAAAAGGATAGAAATGGGAATGTGGATATTCAAATACAAGCTAGTGGTTGCTCTTACCAATGGTTCAATTTTCAGAAAATGTTTGGTAACTTCCTCTCAAAGTTCGAAAATATTAAAGATGCGAAAATAATAACATGACAGTGTATCGATTAATGATGCAGAAGTGAGTAATTTATATGCCCCATCAACTTTCGGTGCATCGTTTTGTAAATTTTTTGAAACCTCTAGCATTGCTCTATTAACAAACGACAAACAAACTTGCTATACTATGTAGTGCCATGCTTGTTACTCATAGTTTAACTAATCTCTTCTTTCTTTTCTTGATTAAAAACGTGATGATGATTTAGTTATTTATCATTTGATCAGGATATGATTGGAAAACTGGTAAACTAGACCCTTCAATGATGAATGTGAAAGAAAAAGAGAAGAAGTTGGTGACACACCTTGTTCAGGTTATTTATTTCACAAATCTCTTTATAGCGACATTCGGAACTTCTGAATCAGAAGGACTAAAGTTCTTGTTTTGATTTATGAAGGTATCTATTCACTTGGATACGAATGGAATTTGCCAAAAATGTGGTGTAAAACCTCTAAACAAATGGGATAAATCATCAGATTTCCCTGTAATCAATCAGAATTTTTCGGGTTCAAAAAATTCATATGTATATGCTGCGACTACCTCTGGTTCACGCAAAAGTCTCCAACATTTCCCATTTGACACAGTAGTGAAACTAAACACGGTAGATGAATCCGTTAGTACGTGGTCGGTTGGCAACAGAAGATTCATTGGAGAACCGATTTTTGTGCCTAAAGGAACCGAGGAAGGTGAAGGGTACCTTCTTGTTGTAGAGGTAAGTAAATTGCAAAGAAAAGAATATTTCCTTTTGTGATTACATTTTGTTACATATGCCCTCATACAAATGATATCGCTTTGTTTCAGAATGATCAGAAACTACTAAACCTAAACTACTAAATTCTGTGTCAATAATGTATAACACATGATTGATGTTGAACTTAGATTACATCACCTGAGATGACTTCAAGAAGCTACGTGTAAAATGCTCTTATACAATGGTTCTTCACTCTTTTGTATTTTGCAGTATGCAGTATCAACACAGAGATGTTATCTGGTTATCTTGGATCCAAACCAGATAGGGATGGCGAAAGCACTTCTCGCAAAGCTTGAAGTCCCAAGAAATCTGAATTTTCCACTTGGTTTTCATGGTTTTTGGGCAGATCGTAATCCTCAAACTAGTGAATAAGATTATTATGAAGTTGGTGTATGAAATGTTATCCATGTAGCAGCAGGTTATTTACAAAGGAAACAGAGGAAGTTAAATGTACAAGCTTCAGTTTCATAGTTTCTCAGGGGAATAAAATTTATATTTGGGATATATATTTTATCATTCGTTTGAGCTTTTTTGTCATTTAGATGGAAAAATGCTTGAAAGATCAAGAACTTCTGAAGGTCAATTTAGATGTTTTTTTTCCTTTTTTTTTACTACATTGGAGAATATGGCTGGGACCCTTTTTGGGCTGATCCCTGTGATGTGGATTATATATTGCTTAGAGTCTGGTGTGAAGAAGTTTCAGCTAGGTTAAGTTCGGCTATATTGTTAAACAGCATTAGTGTTTATAAAACCATGAAAAAATAGTTGAGAATCAAGCAGAGTGGCATTATCACGGAAATCCAAAGCTTTCATTTCTTTTTGTTACACAAGGTTTGCTATAAATAGCACTTGGAACTAAAAGGCAGGCAGATCATAATAATGTACACTGAGGTGTACCCTACCCTCTGTACCCCTAAAGTTACAACCTAATCACGTTTTAGCACTACAACAGAAATTTCACAGGACACAAAAGATCATATAAGACATATGCTAAGTTTCATTATTGTGATTCGTCATTCTGAAGAAAATTTTCAAAACTGATTTTTCTCCGGTTGTCTCGACCTTGACTGTTCTCAGAATCTTGAGCTGGACTGTTTTCCCTATCCATGAAATGAAACCCCATAATATATCTATATTCTCCTGTACCAACACANGTAACTAGAAACTTTAAGAATTGTGCAAGCATAAACGAGAAATACCTTTTCCACCACATTGGGTACAATCAACTCTACCGCTCCCTCTGCAGACCACACAAGGTGGATCTGGCTTCTTTATCTTTTCCCTCCAAACATTTGACTGAAACAAATGAGAGAAAATATGGCATTACCTGTAACTGGAAGTCGCGACAATCTATTCAGCAATATGCACAATAGTATCCTTCAATATTTTCAATTGTATAGGTACATTAACATGGACNGGAAGCATTTGTGATTGAACTTGATTAGTCCTACCTGTAATATCAAAAAATATGACTATCATAAGAAGTATAGGATATTAAGGTGATTAGGCATTGTTATAACAATGCACAGTTATCTTAAGTAGCCCAAAAAAAAACACAAAACCTATTTGATCTAAAATGACATGTATAACTAGAAACTTTAAGAATTGTGCAAGCATAAACGAGAAATACCTTTTCCACCACATTGGGTACAATCAACTCTACCGCTCCCTCTGCAGACCACACAAGGTGGATCTGGCTTCTTTATCTTTTCCCTCCAAACATTTGACTGAAACAAATGAGAGAAAATATGGCATTACCTGTAACTGGAAGTCGCGACAATCTATTCAGCAATATGCACAATAGTATCCTTCAATATTTTCAATTGTATAGGAACATTAACATGGACAAAGGTAGTTGAAATAAAATAAAAAGCAAAAGCATACAACTTGAATTTACTCTAGGTACAAAGACAATATAAGGATAAGCTGCTAAAACAATTCCCTACTTTTTAATGTCAAGATAACAAAATTAAAGGGTGGTAAGCTGATCCATTAGCCGACTCTCACCAACTCACTTGGCTAGTCAGCTTATGCCTTTAAAATATATGTTGCTTGATTGAGCTGATTGTGATCTTCCGACTTTACTGCTAGTAGGTGATTAATGAGCTAGTCAATGATTTTACAAGCATGCTATATACATATATATCAGCAACCTGAAGAGGTATCCTTATCAGTCATACACTAATTAAATTTACCACCAAATACATGAGAAAAACACACATTTTTCAACTTGATGTCTTAGTACTTATAACTCTGGATTATGGTTGCAAAGCCTCCGGTTGGTCAATAGATAACTCTGGTTATTGGCTATGAAACACCTCGACTGTGATGAATAGTCAGTCATGAAGAAAACTAAGAAACCGTCTTCACTGGCAATTTGGTACAATTCTGGGGGGCTTATGCATGAGAGGAAGACGATAACAGATTGTTCTATTTAGATCCTGATTAGCGTTTCGTTCTTTCTATCCTTCCATTACAAATTTTCCTAATTATATAGTTTACCTACTTAAAATTTTCGTAATTGTATAGTTTACCTAAACATAGGCGTGTCCTCTTACACAGCCACACAGGTGCAATCGGGTAGAAAATGATATCAGCATGCCTCCTTACGAGATGGTAGAAGAGCTCCATTAACTAAACTTCCCCGGTATTACTTAAAGCCTGATACTACAGGCGTAATTCGAGTCTCAATGATTAATATAACACCTCAATCCCACATCNGATGGTAGAAGAGCTCCATTAACTAAACTTCCCCGGTATTACTTAAAGCCTGATACTACAGGCGTAATTCGAGTCTCAATGATTAATATAACACCTCAATCGCACATCGAAACTAAAGATTACTATAACACCTCAGTCCCACATCCAAACATGTCAATTACTCAAAAATATAAGCTTACATACGATTATCAAGTACACAAACAAATTTTGTTTTTTTAACTTATCTTGGAATCGAATTTGACAACCCGATATTCAATTAAAATTTTGAGATTTGACCCGAGTTGTCAGATACGGAGTTAAACCCTTCTTACAAAAAGCAAAACAATAGCAACATATGTACCTCAGTTCTAACAATCCAAGAAGGCTTTGTTACAGATAGAAGACGGCTTTGTTTATTAGTTGTTGAAGTTGGGAAGCTCTCTTCTTGACATCTAATGCTATATAAAAGACTGGCTGTTCTTGTAGCCGCCATTTTTGTCCCCAACAAAAGAGTTTATCTTTCTTGGTCTTTTTTTCAGATTAACAAGAAATATTCAAGTTTTTGTCTTTTAATGAAAATTATAAAATTGACTCCAGCTTTTAAACTCTCCACTTACAAACAAAATAAATCATCTCCCCAGTAAAGGATGGGCAGTTAGTTGTGTCCTTCAAAATTTTACTCCGATTGGAGGTTCTTGTTATGGATTATTCTTCGTATTTTTTAAGTTTTATTCCGTAGTTAAGTCATTGTGGAGACAGAATCTGAATCTCATTTTTCATGGTGAAATGTGAGTTTTTTTTTCCTTTTCAAAATTAGTCTCCCTGTCCCATTTTAATTGATTTTGAATTTTTTAAATGCATACTAATGTGTAAAAATATAATTATTATACATGATAAAAAAATTAATTTTTATATCAAATTAAAGTTTACATTTTAAACATTAATTTGATATAAATATTAAAAATAATAAATTTATTTTAATACAATTCTTTTAACACCTTATTAAAAAGTCAAAAGCGGTTTAAATGGAACAGAGGGAAGCGTTCTCTTTTTAATTTAACATTTGGTTCAAAAAGTCCATCAACGTAAATGTATTAAGTAAGATAAATGGGTCATACTTATTGTTATGGACAAAATCTCTCCCCATAAATTAAAGAGACTCTCATTTTCAAAAAAATTCGCATGTTCATTTGTTTCAAGCCCATGAAAGTAGTGTTGGGTCTTAAAGTGCTGTGGAAGGGGAGTTCAAATACAACATTGCATATTTTTACGGATTATAAATTTTATGTTCTTGAGGAATATAAGGAAAATGATTGAGGCAAGATTTTCAAGAATATATTTTTTATATATAAACTTGAATGTTGTTACACCCTAAAGTAAATTAATCTCTAACTACATTGATCTCTCTTATTACAATAATTTCTCACAATGAATGCTCCCAATAAATACTCTCAAGGAATAATTTCTCACAATGAATGTTCTCAATAAATACTCTCAAGGAATTATGAAGAAGAAGACAAGTAACTAAAACTACTCCTCTAATTTTTGTCTTCGAAGAGAGAGAATATTTGGTATAGACTTTGCTAACCAAGGATGTGACTTCATTTCAGCCAATTAAATGAATTTTCTCGTGATAGACTTGTGGATAAGGTGGAATATTCCTTTGAATACGCTGATTTTGAACTTGAATTGTAATCCCAAAAAAGGTAGCATTTTTACTTCAAAGGTGTCGATTTGACCGAACCCTGGCGGACCTGAGCTGTTGACTTGGGTCAATCCAACCAAAGGTGATTGTTGTGGATCAAAAACTTGGTTTTCTTTAATGTGTAATTAATACTAGGTTTGGGCGAGCTTCTTATTTTAATGGATGCGTTTGTATTTCGTGACTTAGTTCTATACTCACAAGATGCCTACGTATCTCAGTGTGTATTGAGAATCAAGCTAAACATAGTTTTTAGGTTGAGAGGTTAGGCCCTTTATATAGACGTTGATTGTCTTAGAATCATAATAGGGTTTGAAGACTCTATTTAGATGATCGTCCTAATTTGTTGGACATTGTCATTTAGGATTCAATTTCTGTTTAGGACTTAATTTCCTTGTTGGCCAAGGTGATTTTAGGGCTACTCCTTGAGTTGCCTTCCAGGAAGGTTTTAGATCGTCATGACTTCTAGGCCGTGACGAACCCTGGGCTGAAGACCATGCCGGTTGACCAACTTGGGCCTGTATCAAGCGTCCCCGATACAGGCATGTTTCGGGCCCAATGTTAATCTCGTTTTTATTCTCAGGCCTAGGTTTTTTGGATCGAATTCGGGTCTAATAAATACAATATTAATTATGTCTTTAGGGTTAACTTTTAGCCCATATCAGTGATGTTTATCAAATTTCACCATGTGTACTTGTAGGAGCACAAAGTTTCTTGATTTACCTTATATAAAATTCATTAGCCCTTTAAACCTTTGCGGTTTGACTAGGGTTGACACATGGCGGAGAAAAGTGATTCCCTTGTATGCCTTGTGTCTTTCCTTGTAGACACACCACCATTTGTTCTAGACTTAAAAATTTTAACACTTTCAAACCTTGGTGATTTGACTGACCTGTTGTAATATCCCGTATTTTTTTAAAATATTAAAATAGATTATTAATAATAATAATAAGGATTGAAATTTGATAGAGATTAGAAATTAAAATTAGATTAGAATAATCGTTTTTCGAATATGGGTCGGATTTGAATCATAATAGGTTTTGTTGTAGGGTGTTAAAACTCTATATATTGATTAAGATCACCTCATTCTTTCATATTCTTTTTGAGCCACAAAGACTAAACAGTTGAAAATCTCTCTCGATACACAAATCTTTATTCTTTTTCTTCATCTTTGTTCATAAAATTCTTAGGGTTTTTCATACTCAAATCAGCTATCCAGTAATATTCGTAGTAAATTCATCATAAGTCGCAATTCATTGATTCTGGACTTTTTTGAAAGATCTTTTCATTTCTTAGAACTGTCATGTTTTAAGGTTTTCGAGAAAACATCGTTTAGAGGGTCAAAAAGATGAAATACAGATTTGGGGCAGATTCGAAATAATGAGGACGTTCGAAGTTTGAGATGCGTTATTTTTGTTTGGGTGCAAGAGATTGAATATGTGTTTAAGGATGGTGTAGAATCTTGAATTTCGGAGGTGTTATATGATTTTTAGTGTCGACTTGGAGGTAAGTACCTTTTGACTTACTTTTATTTTCAAAAAATATTTTGATACTGTGATTTCGAATTTTGTATAAGATATAAGAATATTGTTTTTGAACTGTATAAGATATAAGATATGAGAATCTTTGAAACCCAGTCTCTACATTTCAAACCCGTTCGTAATTTACGCTATAGTTCTGGAACTAGCGTTATATACCATTATTAGGGGCACAAGTGTGCACTCTTAGATACCTGATAAGGGCGCGTGATTATTGAAATTTAGATCCCGTCCACTGGGAAAGTGTGGTAAAGAATAAGATGCTAGTCACTGACAAAGTGTGACCGTAGAGCAAGATTGTGGAATTTTATAAGATTATCGTATTGTTTCGATAAAGAATTTGTTTTAATATTAAAACTGTGGGTTGAATTGTTTTTCTCAAATTGTTTTCAAGACTTATATTATTTTTGACGGAAAGTTATTTTATTAAAATACCCACTGATTTTTGAGAATATTTGTAAGTCCATTGTTACTTGCTGGGCTGTATAGCTCATTACTTACAATTTCCAGGTTTTGTGTGAGAGGAAGTTTGAGTGCTTTGGATTTCGAGGATCTTAGATTTGGAGTAGTTTGGTTGTTGACTTGTCATTGTTAGCTGCGCTTTTGTATAATTACCTTTGTAATAGAGTATTTTATTAGTAAATTGTATTGTATTTTGGATTTGCTCGAATTAATAGCCCAAAAAAGGGCGGGCTGTTACACCTGTTGACCCGCCAAAGTTAGCGGATTTTTTTACCTTCATGTGTACCCTGTATGTCCACCAAATTTTTACCTTAAAACATTTTCTCCTCTTTTCTTCTCCACTTGATTTTTTGAAATTCTTTTAAAACTTCTTTTCTGCATTTGAATTTCCTTTCCATCAAATATAATTATGAAATTATATTGTCATAATTATTTTGTTCCACAATCTTTCTTGCTTCAAAATGAAATTGCCCTTGAATCTTCTAACACTTGAACACTGCTTCAGTGCTTCCACTCACTTGATTTCTTCTGTTTATTTTTTGTTGAGGCATGAACATTATAATGGACTTCTTTGAGTAATTAATCTTCAAATTAGTTAATATTTTCTTGATACTTGTCCTTGTGCCTTCATAGTTCCTGTTTTAGATTATATATTATTTATGTGATTATTTATGATTATTGTACTATTTTCCTTGTGTTACAGTTAGGAATTACATTCATCCTTTCAATCTCCCCTTATTTGTTTGTTAGAGCATTACAAACAAATCTAAGGGAGGATACCTCAACTAAAAAAAGAAAAAAGAATGGAAGATAAATAAATAATATTAATCTGCATTCTGAATTATAGATACATTTCTAGAGATTTTACAAATTACAAAGAAAAATTACAAGATAAATGTTCATCTAGCCTGAACATATTTTGCTTGATTTCCCCTTCCACGACACAGTTCAGGCTAAACTTTGATTGAGTAGATCTACGGATTCTTGCTCTATTGGCTTGGTGGGATATCTCAAGAGAGATGTGTATTGCTTGATCTTCGATTTGCTATTGAGCTTTCCAATCTCTTCAAAGGTGATCTCATGTCGGCTTGATCTTCCATAGGCATCTAATCTCTTTGGATTTAGCTTCCCCCTGTCAATCTCATGCTTTGAATCATCTTTAAGCTTTCTGAAGTATTCAGTCTTAGTAGCTTTGAATCCCAGCATTTCATCTTGAAAGTTCACTGACTCTTTTACTTCTTGCATAATTATTTTTATTGTTTCTGTTGGCCACTCCCTCTACTTGCTAACTTCATGTACTTCTTCTTCACCTAATTAATTTATGTACATCACCCTTAATGGTGTAGTTGTTTAAGATGGTGTTTTAGGTATTTCCCCTTCTTCTATTTCTTCAAATAGAGGTGGCAACTTTGCATGAGTCTTGATTCTTTTGGCCTTTACTAGAGCTTGAGGATCTGTAGGTTCAGTGGTTGATGGTTGAGAAGGAGCTTCAGGAGTTTGATCTTCTGGTTTATCATAAAGTTCTTTCTTCTTCTGAATTACCTTTGTCCATAAAACTTGTGCTACATAAGGATCTTCTAGAATATCTTCAGGTTGAGATATAACTTTTCATTTTCCCCTTATGTCTTTCTCAGAATCCTTACACAATCGACTTGCTTACAACTAGTAAGAAGCTTGGATTTTCAATGCAGTTTTGAAACCTTTAGTTTTTAGCCTTTCTTCAACCTTCTTGACCAACTTCAATGGATAACTCACTACCAATTCATCTAGCTTTATAGTTTACAGAATTCCACTATTTTAATAGAAAATACAATCAGGATTTTTGGATACTTCTGGACCCTTTCTTTCCATCATCTATCTAAACCAGTCCTTCACAATTTCATTATATTTTTCAAACTTGAACCTTATTACCATCACCCAAATTTCCATCAAGGATCTTGTCACAACTGGTCTATCAGATATCTTCAGCACCCCTTGCTTGTGAAAACCTATATGAATTGTCCATTTCTGATTCCTCAAGATTCTCACCGATAGATATGTTATAGCAGCCATAAGAGCTCTTCTGTGCTTTTTAGCTTCAGGATTCTCAGCTCTCAAATGATCAAGAATAGTCCCAACTTCTACATTGTCATTTGTTCCATCAAGAGGTAGATTCCTTAGAGTCTTCCGAGCTTCTTCCCATTTTTAACCAATCTTTTCATCATTATAGGGCTTCCGTTTTCTGCTTCCTTTAATTAATCTAGAATATTTTTTATCTCTAGCTTTATCCTTTTTAGACCACCAAGTTTATTTTCCATAAAGAATGATTTAACTGCCTAGTACTCTTCATTAGGTACATAATCATGCTCATATCCCCAATATTATGGATCATACTATTGATGCGCTTCTTATACAGTCTTCCCTTGAGATTGTACATCACCTACATCAGCACCTTGACTATTTTCAGCTTCAACTACACTTTTAACCTTAGAAATTTCAACACCTTTTTCTTGTATAGACTTCTCCCCCTTAGTTTAGACATCCTCTTGAGGCTTGTCTTCCAGAGGAGGATTCTTCTTGTCATTACCATCATCTTTTTTACTAGAGGTAGAAATACCAGTTTCTTTCATCTTTAGCATATTAGATATTGTAGTGAGTCCTTCAGTCATATACTTCAACTGATGGTCAATATTGTCAAATGTCATATTTTTGGTAGCTTGAAAATCATCCATTCTTCGGTTAATTTTTGAATCTACACCAGCTAAGTCTTCTAAAGCACCATTAATTCTTTTATATAAACCAACAAGGTCATGAGCATCTTCACTAAGCATGTTCTGATAGCTCTTGACTTCTTAAACCTCTCGAAATACAACAACTTGTGCATTATTAAATTTTGCCCTTACATCTCTCATATCTTGAGTAAATGACTTATTCATTTCAGTAATCATATCTTGTCTCTTCACATCACTTACCAACAAAGCTACATTTGCTATAACAGTAGAAATTTTCCCTTCAACGTAATTTGTAGTTGGCTTGACCAGATAAAAATTCTTGTCTTAGATAGGGAGCTTTAGATAAGGATTTGGATAAGAGAAAGAATCAGGAGCAGCTATGGTACTTGATACAAATAAAATGGTTGGGTTGCTTATTTTTGCTTGACTTTCACTCAAATGTCGAGAACTTGGAAGTGGATCTTTGACAAAGTTTTTAATGACTTGTTGATTTTCAACTTCATCACCCATCAATTCATAAAACTCATCATGACCAGATTCATTAGAATGAAATTTGATCAATGAGGGGAGCCTGCCTTGACTGATTCAGAGATCTTCTGTCAAGGGGTTGCCTTATACCTTCTCCATAAACGGGAGGTGGACATCCTTTTTCAGGGCCTAGAAATGTTCCCCCTAGGAAGGGTGACAATGAGGGCAATGTAGTGAGTGGAAAATTAGACCCTATGTTTCCAACAAAATCCAGTGAAGGGAATTTTGTATGATATATTCTTTCTGGCTCATCCGTAGAATTCTTGCCAGAAAGTTACCTCTCATTCCCAGATATATCTGAACATGATACCTACCTTTCGAGATCTAGGAATGTTCCTCTTGGTGGGGTGAATAACCTTGGCTTATTAAAGTCTGTATATCTCGTAGAACCCTGTGAAGGGATTATTGTATTAAATACCCTACTTGGCTCATTCGAAGAATTCTTGGCAAGTAGTTGCCTCGCCTCACTAGATAAATATGAATGAGGGATGTCCCTATTGGGATTCCAAAGATGTTGCTTCTGGTGGGGTAGATGCCTTGTACAATGTAATGAGTGGCGGATTAGAGTCTGCATCTCTACCTATCACATCCTCACCATGATCTCTCTTATAGAGTGTCTTAGATTTTTCTATCAAGGGATTCATTGAAGTGAATATCAATGGCATGTTAGACTCTGTACAGGTTGCTCCATCATTAGAAGAGCCAAGTTCAATATTCTCAGCCTGTTGAGAGGATGATCCTAGAGACTATTTTAATGCCTTTTACAACACTTGACCCTGTTGAGAGGATGAAATTGGGCTAGCAGTTACCTCCAGGTTTCTCCTTCTCTTCTTAGGAGGAGCTAGAGCTGCAGGTTTCGACTCCGAGATAACCTTAACATTTCCCTCCCTATCATCAATGACCTGGTTTTCTCCAAATACTAGGGGTTCATGATTCGAAAGAGTTGATAAAGTGTTTTGGTTTAAGGTCTGGGTTAGAGACTGACGGATATCAACCTCATGACCTTCTCCTAAAGCCTCAAATGGTTGAGCCACGGAGGCTGCCCTTGTTGCTCTTCGTATTGCTCTTCTCCATCAAGATTGTCATTATATTCTAGAATTATACTTGTATGGTCTGGAATTTCCTGTTTCTCTTTCTCTTGCTTCACTTGCTAAATAGCAAGTACATGAGGATTTTGAGGAATGAATAAGGTCATTTATTCAGTATGAACCATTCTTACAATTCTGAACCTGTTCCTAGTCTCAAGAATAGAAAATATGTGAGGCCTCATGTTTTCAAAATGTTGAGTGGGACTGTTAGCAAAGAGTAAGAGATCTTTTGCTGAAAAAGTTTGATTTAAAATCATTTGAAGGAATCTTTGTTAGACCCAAATGTGTTGTAGAGGGGGGTGAATACAACTTTTCGAATTTAAGAAGCAATAAATACCATGTAATAAATGAACACAATGATTCAAGGAATATATGTCTTATATATAACTTGAAAGGGTTGCTACAA
>QRFB01011624.1:0-27643 GCA_008931105.1 Oenanthe javanica
TAATATCTCCAAGTACAATATTACCAGCAAAACCCCTTGTAGTTGGAAGAAGCCCAGCCTTGGATGCGAGACTATTTTCGGGAACCTAAATAGCCAGGCACAAAACGTTATAAAGATTTTTTCCAAAATTAATACTTCATTATTATCTATGATGACACTGAGACAAATTAATTTAACAATGTGGACAACAACCTGTAAAACTAGAGCTCCATTTCGAACATTCAATTGATTTGCAACTAAATCTGGAGCAAAGTCAACATCTAAACCAGCTCGAACAGCCTAACACAGAGAAAAATTCAGAGTTAGAGAGCATGTTAGTCATTTACTACTTTGCTAAGCAATATCCACATGCAAAATTCTGGAAATCGGTGGAGATAGTTTTTGATAAACCTAGATGAGAAAACTACCATAAAAGTAAAAAAAGGGAGTATGAGACATTGAAGAAACTAACAGAAGAGGGGTGAGAGAAGAAGACTGCATGAATGCATTGCAACAGAACATACTTTGCCATACTGAATCAACTGAGGCACAATCCTTGTCACAGTGGAGGATGGGATGGCAAAACCTACGCCTGCTGATGTCCCTGTCACACCAATACTATATTGTTAACATAAGTACAAAGGTATCGATTGAGACAGAACATTATGAAGTGATAATCACAAACAATTATCATGGGTAAGGTAGGTCTCTGGCATTACTCTACCAATTTAAAAATAAAAATTAACGAGGCACAATAGACATGTATGAAATTTTACCTGTCTGCGTATATATTGCAGTGTTTATCCCGATTAAATTTCCTTTAGAATCAAGTAACGGGCCTCCACTGCCACGTTATAAGAACAAATCACAAGGGGTTACACATTTTAAATGAGATCCAGAATACTATAAATGTTTCAGCAGACAACATTATTATTTACAATGAAATAAAAAAAGTAAACCTGTTTCCTGGATTGATAGCTGCGTCTGTTTGAATTCCCCCACCAATAGTCACTCCAGTTTGACTGAATATATCCCGGTTGAGTCCACTTATCACACCGACGGTGAGTGTGTGATCAAAACCAAATGGATTTCCAATGGCTAAACACTGCTGACCAACTTTTAAAGAAGATGAACCCCCCACCTTAATCGGCCTTAACAGATCTTCAGAGGCATCCACCTATCTCAGTGAAAGACAATAGCTCAAGAACTTGGTAGTTTTAGTCAATGAATGGACAGTTAGACACTTAGACCGTCATTGAGTAGAACATATGACGATCAATAATGACCCAAATATAAGTTACAAGGGTTAAAAAATAAAGATGCAAACATAATTTGATATGGAAGTGACTGATGCAATCATACCAGCTAGATTCAAAGATAATTTATATGATAAGATCTCACAAGGTTAAGTATATCCATCTTGAAATGGATAGAGCTGTAACTCAATCTGCAACTGAGAGATCTCTAGATGGTGAAATGATAATTTCTTGCGGTATATGTTGTGGCCAACATATTTTCCAATGCAAATTAGGGGCAAACTACTTCTTAATGACAAGTTTAAAGAATCTGATTGAACAAGAAATATTGCCGTAACTTATAATTCATGTTGCTTGCTAAATTTGAGATGCAACTACACAGTTGTGGAATACAATATCCTTTTTTATAGCATGACAACAGGAGGATTGATGCAAAGAGCTAGTGTGTCTGTTGCACAGTATCTTGGATTTCTGTGACTCCTATATTTCAAGGTACGAGTAATAATTTACCTTCAGGACAGCAAGATCCTTGGCTCGGTCAGCACCAATTAGTTTCCCCTCAAAGTTCTTTAGTACCCTTCCAAGAAAAGATACAAGACCATATAGATACAGTTGAGTAATTCGAGCTTAAATCTGATATCATGAATGCAGTCCTTGTGTCTTACCCGTCTGCAGCGAGAATATTCACTCGTGCAACAACTTGCCCTGAACTTGGATTTCTTGATAGAGAATTAGCAATTACTAGTCACCACACCATAGAGANAATATGTTGACAACGGAGTAAGTGTTCTCCTCAAAGAGTTGTACAATCCTTTGCTACCAAGTGTACAGATAGCAAACAGAGACCATAAACTTGTGGCACTGACCGTAAAATCAGAAATTGGAAACTAAACAATCTAGTAATTCACCTCGGGCGGGAAAAGTGTGCCAGAAGGAAAGACAGGGGGCGTCACTTGTTCAATTGTAACAGAAGGATCTCCTAACGCATGTGCTGCATTTCGTTCATCAAACTAGTAAATTGTAAATTCAGCCTATAGTCGTATACAAAACTGAAATTGATTGTTAATAAAAAACGAAAAGAGCGCCCAAACCTGATGAGTAGCTAGAAGTGTGAAGATAAGATGAGTATATGAATAAACTTGTAAACAACGTTCTCCTCGGAATACAATGCATCAAAATTTCACCACCGCTACATCCATCAAACACATTGATTAATACATTAAAATTACACTCTACAATCCAATACGTCCGGATAAATGACATTGGACAGGAACCTAACAAAATTTGTACTATCATGTTGATAAGTATTGATAATTTTCATTTCATTCCTACTTTCTACTCATTTTCTTCGCAAACCTTGAAAAATCGTACTCATACTCTTCTCTATTTAATTTTATTCGCAATTTTTCGATACATTCCTAACTCATTCCAAACAAACATAGCATGTAAATGTAATGATTAACAGTAAAGTGAATAGTAGTAGTATGTTGAATTTCTAGGAAAGGCACAGCTGAAATTGTTGGAAAGATAGATTAATATACCTTTGTGTATCTTGACTGGAGGAGCAAACAGAGAGGAAGCAGAGCTGGCGACGGCCTATCAAACGGCGTCGTTATAGTGGAAACACACGGGTTGGACGATTATGAGTATGTGTATGTGCAAGTAAAGAACAAGTAGCCATGACTACCTGCATAATTTTATGGACCAAAATCGAGTTATGCCTCAGAGCATTCCCATTTGTTTCCCCATCCCCGTACTCATCCGGCTCCGAAATATGATACGTGTACTTGTTATTTTTTATAAAATGATTATGATCCAGGGTTAATATTCGATTGAAATCTATATATAAATTATATATTTAGTTCATTACATTTATAAGTAAATAGTGATTTTATAATTTTTTAATATCTTATATAAGTTTAAATTTTCACAAAATATGATTTATTTACCATGATAAATTATATATACATAAATTTTAATTCATAATTATTATGCTTTTATAGTATTATGTTTATTTGATTAAGTGATAATCATTTGAATAGTTAAAATAAAAACGATAATTAATATTAGTGGATCATATTTAACTCATATTCGGTGGATCATAAACTATCCAGTTAGTAAATAAAACATACGGTAGCTCATATTTGGTTTGGATCCGGACCTCATATACTCGAGATCGGTTTGTATCCGAATAAAATGATCTCTGACCCAAATCTGGACACACTAAAAATAAAACGATCCGATACTTGAACACATGGGTGTCCAATTCTACGCGGATCATTTTACAACCCTAATCCACATCCCCAAATTCATACCAAAAATAATAAGTTTTGCTTCATTTTTAGAATTTTATTACATCTCATTCATCATCACTATCCTCATTTCTTTTTTATTAATTTTTTCTTTCACTTCTCTTTACAACTTTAAGAGCATCTCCAATGGTGCAAAACCCTTAGCTAAATTAGTCTACGTGGCGTCTATGTGTCACGATTTAGACAATATGTAAAAAACATAGCACTCCAACCATGCAAATTCTTAGCAATAAATATAAATGATCATGTTCGGTTGACTATTTTTGTCGAACCAGCAAAATCTTTAGATATAATTTTAGCTTATAATAATTATACATAACACCATTAGAGTACACACTACACCCCTTAGCTAAAATTTTAAATTTCAACATTTAGTCAACCATTTTACCTATCACCCTTGAAGATGCTCTAACTACCTTTTATTATTTTATCATTTCTCACACCTCATTTATATATAAAAATTGTATAGAAAATGGGTTGGAGGATGAATAGCAAGTCCCCATAATTGGGGTCTCATTTTCATGTCCTTAAATTTTTCTCAAAATGGAGATTCAGATGTGAATTGTTTTTTTTAAATCCTATAAAATATACGGTGATCTTATATTTATAATTTATTATTAAAATATACTCCTTCAGTTTCACCCAATTGTTAATGTTTCGGAGAGAAGGTCCGGCACGTATTTTAAGGTGCATATAAAGTATAGTTCCATAACTTATTTTAAAAAAAATCTAAATAAAAATTTAAACATTAAATTTTTATTCAGAAAAAAAAATTAAAAATAAGTTATGAAACTATACTTTATATGCACCTTAAAATACGTGTCGGGCCTTCTCTCCGAAACATTAACAATTGGGTGGGATGGAGGTAGTATTAATTTATGTAAATTCCTGAAAAGCAATTAAAATAAAATCATATCTTCAATAAAAAGTTTTAAATAAAAATATTATTAGAAAATTTGTACATTTAAAATTTTAGTTACATTTATACTAGCTTAATAAAATTTTCAATTTATATGTTATTTTTAATAATAATAATATATATATTCTATAATTGAAACTTTATTATTTTATTTAAATAATACATGAAATCGTCAAAAACAAATAGAGTTATTCATTGTAAAACCCAATCAACTTTTAATTTTTTTTTCACTTTGACCATTTTAACATTTTTTTCTCAAAAAAACTAAATTAACTTCTACTCTCTATATCTCATCCATTTCTTTACACTTTCCGTTTTGGGATGTCCCTCCCAATTATTTACATTTCAAAATTTAACAAAAATAGTAAAATTTTATAATATAAAGATCAACTATATCCACTACTTTCCTCCACTATACTCATTTTATATATTAAATATTGATTAGTCCTAGGACTTCACCCACTATCCTCACTTTTCACCATTATCATATATATTTTCTTAACCTCCGTGTCCAACCCAATCAGAGCGGAGGGAGGATCTAAGGAAAACTTAACCATGATTAATATAATAAATTATTTGATTCCATATTATCTAGATGACACGTGACGTTACATCACTAAAAAATATATATTTTATTTAAAAATTATATGTTTATATATTTTTTTCTATTTCAGTGATAAACTTAGATATAAATTAATCACTGCAATTTTTTTCATAATATGTTTTTTTTATTGTTAAGGTTAGGCCATTTTTAAAACAAGTTAATGTAATCATATAAATATTCCTAAAAAAGTTATTATGTTCAAATTAGATATTAAATTTTAACTATAGCACGATTATATATATTAATTTTGTATGCTAAACAATATATTACACTATATTAATTAATAATTATAAAACAATTATAACTATTATAATTTTAATACCACACATTATTCTCTATTTCACAATAATATTTTATTTTTTATATTTTTAATTTTTTGGTTTTATTTTTTAATTAATATTTTGAAATATTAAATTTAATATTAAATATAATTTAAAATTTATTATATGTATTATCATAGAGGAGTGAGCCTCAACGATAAACTCCTTGTTTGAGGAATCAATTAAAAAATAACTATAGAAAACTACAAAATATTTAAAAAATCACATAACACAAGAAATGATTGTAAAACAAACTAAAAAATTACATAACATATAAAAAAAATATAGAACACAAATTACAGAATACTAATGTTGAATAGTGTTTTGTAATTTTGTGTTATACATTTTTTTGTGATTATTTTTTTGTGTTCTGCAGTTTTTTATATATTCAGCAATTTTTTCATGTGTTTTTTAATTATATTTATTGTTGGTTCCTCAGTTATTCAAATAAGGGAGTTTAACCTAAGTTTATCACAGAGATCATACCAAATAATTTTTTTTAAAAAAAGAGCATGAAATTTACCGATATAAATATAATAGAATTAACTCAAGCTTGTGTCACGTGAGCGCTAACCGGGTTAATTTTTTTACATAATTAGTGAAAGTTTGTATAGTTAATGTGCTAAGAAATTGTTGTACTGGTTAAATCGAAAAAAAGTTATGAATAACTCAAAAAAATATTCAAACAAGATTTTTGCAACAAAATTTTTTGCACCGTCTAAACCTAGTAATTTTCCTAAAACATGGGGATATGAGAAGGGACGGGGGATGGTGGTTAGCTGCTTGCAAGTTCGAAGTTAATTTCGTTTACAATCGGTCACAACTTGNTCCTAAAACATGGGGATATGAGAAGGGATGGGGGATGGTGGTTAGCTGCTTGCAAGTTCGAAGTTAATTTCGTTTACAATCGGTCACAACTTGATATAAGATTTTATACGAATGAAGTTCGAATAATTTTTATTTTTTTTGACAGAAAAGTTCGAATAAAATTTATATTCATTTGTTTACCTAAACTGAATTGAATATGTGTCAAATGCGATTAAAACTCGATTATATATTATATTTTTTAGTTATTGAACCTACAAGTAATCTAGCTCGACTCGTCTCATTTAGAATAACCTAAAATAATTTGCACTAAATTCGATTAAACTTATTTATTAAATTAAAACTCGATTTATTTAAATATTTTGTCAAAAATTTAAATTCATTAAACTTATTCAAACATCTCTCAACTCATTTGGAAAAAACTCAAACTCGAATTAAGACCTGGAGAACTTGTCCATGCGTTAAAGATTGTGACGTTTTTTTATTTTTTATATCCAAGTTAAAAAGAACGTGAGAGAGTGGTTTGCAAGTTGCAAGTTGCAACTTGCATCATATACCTCATATTTGCCTTTCAACGTGCTATAGTTTGGGAGTGGACAAGACACCAAATTGTAAACCAAATGCTTCTACTCATATATTTTCTTGTTTATTTGTTCTTTTNAGGAAAAAACTCAAACTCGAATTAAGACCTGGAGAACTTGTCCATGTGTTAAAGATTGTGACGTTTTTTTCTTTTTTATATCCAAGTTAAAAGAACGTGACTTTGCTCTTTATGCTACAAGGTCGACAAAAAGAGTGTGGTTTGCAAGTTGCAACTTGCAACTTGCAACTTGCAACTTGCAACATATACCTCATATTTGCCTTTCAACGTGCTATAGTTTGGGAGTGGACAAGACACCAAATTGTAAACCAAATGCTTCTACTCATATATTTTCTTGTTTATTTGTTCTTTTACTCTCTTTTTTTCATTACTTTTTTAAAAAGTTTATTTCAAAATAAAAATCTAAGTTATATAAGAGATAAACTTATGAGATAATCCGAGAATTTCATTATTCAATAAAAGTAATATAATATTTTATAAATATTAATGAATTTATAAAGAATTACAAAATAAATCAATTAGGCTGATTAATAATACAAAAATACTTCTATACATTATATCTAATAAAATTAAAAATATTGTATTGAGGAAAACTCAAAGTATATAGGGGTTTTTTTTAAACACCTGAGGATAAAACTTTTTTTGCAAAAATACTGACATTTTTAAAAATATTTTTCAAAAATGCAATTTTTTAATTTTTTTGCAAAAATATGTTTTTTGATTTTTTTTTTATAAAAATACGGTTTGTAACTATATTTATAACCGGAATCAACTACAAATGCAATTTTAAAAATTAATAAATTATTTTTTAATTGCATTTATGGTTGCATTTTGAAAAATAAATTGAATCTGATTTTTAAAAAGATAATTAAAAGATAGTAAAATCACAAAAAAGTTAAAAATATATATTTTTAATAAATACCCAAGTATATATAAGAAAGTTATATAATTATATCATCATACAATAAATTGGTGTGTTACATTAAGATTTAACTAACCTAGTACTGATATACTTATAACGGTTATAGTAAAATTATAGACAATGCAAATTATTTTAGGCCGTGAATTCAAGCGCAATCTCCATTTTACTTTAAAATATTTTATTTAATTATTAAAATATTGAATCAAATACATCAAATATCAAAATGCAAAAACATTTTAGTTGAGACCATCAGTTTACTATTACTGATATAAAAATGATTCGAATATGGTGCGGAGGCACGCGTATAAGCTAACTACCAAATTTCACTTGAATCCTTTTGTAAATTTGTGTGATATAAAAATATCTTAATTTCTTTTATGTATTTGTGTGATAAAGTGTAAAGTTAAATTTATTTTCAAAATATTTTTTTAAATGATGTGGTCACATATAACATGACAGAATGAAATTTTTTAATTGATTATTAAAATAATAAGTGAGATAAACGTATTTAAATTAATCACATCAATTAAAAAATTTCACTCCATCCTATCATGTCAGCACTATTATATCATTTAAAAAAATATTTAAAAATAAATTTAGAATTTCTAGTAATTACTCGTGATAAAAACAGGCTTGTATTATTGTCCCTCACTATAACAAATATTTATTAAATAGATTATGAAATTCCATGAGAGTTAAAAGATGTTAAATCTTAAAAAAAATTATTGAAAAGTTTTCCCGCAAGTTGTAAAAGATGCTTTCAATAATATCTACTAGTTATAATTTTGTTCCTAAAATATCATTTTCACTTTCCAGTGATCTTAACTTCTACCAACATCATCTTTGTACTGCTAGTCTTCTGAAGGAAAAAAAATGAACACATTCAGCTTGCATATATTACCATAGAGATATATGTGTGCCAAAAAAATTAGTTAATTTGTAAGGGAGGAAAATAATATAAAATATGATTGAGAAAATGAAGGAAATTACCAAAAGAATAGTAGTTGGAAAAAAAATGACTGCAGTTCACCAAAACAGATCCAAAAACTAAAGGAAAAAATGGAAGGAATGTAAGTGCCTCCGTAGACGATAAAACCCAACCCATGACGCAATCAACAAAATCAAATCAGATTCATATCAACAGATGCTTAACTTATTCACATGTACTTGTGATTTGCATATACCACAAGCTAAGACTCATAGCTATAAGAAAGAGGATTTGCAATTGTAATCAGGAAAAAAAAACGAATATCACTAGAATACAATTTGCTGTATAAAACTCAAAGATGCTAAAAAACATACCAGAACAACTGTTTTAACATCCATCTGAGTCTCAATAGTTTTAACATCATTCCATTTTAGAATTTCACCAACCAAAAGATAATAAAACAAATGAAACATTAAGAAAATAGCTTCTCAAGCAAGGTAACGATATAACTTCCTATCTTCTTTGTCCCTCTCTAAAAACTCCCGCTCAATCAGAGATTCAATTCTTTTCTTGATAACGACTGGGTTGGGGAGGAACCGCGACTGTAGCTGCTTAGTGACCTCTGCTACGATATTATTGTGATCCAGGACACGCCGAGCCTTCATAATCCTCACTATTGCTGCCTCAATTTGGGGCTTTCGATCTTCCTCCACTCTTTGGCGTGTCTCCAACTTCTCTGGCTCAGACTCCTTTTGTGCAACAACGGTACCTATCTTCACCTTGTAGAACTTACTTGTAAATTTGTCATTAAAATAAAAGACATCATCTTCCCCAATATCCTTGCTCATGGGTTCCTTACGAAGGACATTCCGCCCTTTAGCGCATGCTAGTGACTGTAGACATCTCTTCAAGTCTGGGGTTGGTATCTCAGTTGCCTGTTCAATTTCTTTATAGCTTTGTCGATCAGCATTGTTAAAAAGCATCAAAATACACATCTGGTATGTAGACACATTCAACTCATGCTTCTGGCCCTTTCCAAAGGTTACTTTCAAATCTGCATTTCCCATATTTGTTTGCCATGATAGCCTCCGCCCACTGTGGGTGCCAAGATAATAATTTTTGAACTTTTCACACACCCCCAAGATTTCCGACGGAAGGTTACAAGTGGTACTTGACTGAGTTGGCCAAGATCCAGTAGTGAGGACTTGGACAACAAGTGTAGGTCCGTCTGCCAACTCTCCACCCATGGCAGCGTAAAACCCCTGCATTGTGTCTTGGGACGTTTTCATATCAGTAAACATACCTTCCAGTTTTGAAGTGAATTGATAACCACACTCAGTTTTCAGCTTAACTATCAAGCTTCTTTCTGCATCATCGGACACAGTCTTGCCAGAAAGAAGCCTTTTTGCCAAATGTTGCTTGTAATACTTCTCAAACACGTCTTTCTCTTGTAGGTAGCGGAAAAGCATCATTACCTTGTCCAGTACAATCTCTACATCCTCTTCACTAACCCCTTTGAGTCCTTTACGAAGTTTATCATCAACAAACAAAGAAATGAATTCAGGGGAACGAGGATTCAAATTAATAAAATATTCAAAAGATGAATTGAGAGCATTCTGGAAAGTCTTATCATTGTTGAATGCCACACTAATGATCTTATCATGCTTGTCTTTTTCATCCAAAAGCCGTTGCACAAAGTCCACCGGATCCTTCAATCTTTCAGGGTCGGTTACTAGTTGTTTACCTGCCTCCCGAATGTGAGAAGTCATGACATCTCTAACTAACACGAGCCCTTTTGACACCCTGCGGAACAAGCTATACATCCTTCCCAAATCATCATATCTATCATCCACAAGCATATTCACTAAACCCGAGTTCTCCATGTGGACTAGTCTATGCATATGACTTTCAATCATTTCCTTTTCCACCACATTTGTTATTTTTGCTTCAGTTTTTGAGTCCAAGTAGTGAGACACTCGCTCAATTTCCTCATTAAGACGTTTTTCTGTTTTCTTTAAATATTCCCCACAATCACAACAATCAATGAACTGCTGAGACTCACCACGATAAAAATCAGCGGACACTTCGATAAAAGGCTTCTCAAAGTCTTCTTGATAAACAATATAACCCAAATCTGCTAGCATCTTTGTTATATTCCTCATAAGACCACGGTTTATTACTTCACCAGTTCTTTCTCTCAGCACAAGTTCGAGAAGTGTAGACTGAAGCCTTGTCCGGATTTTGCTAGAGTGAATGATGTTGTCCCTCCACAAATTCAGGCCGAGCTCATTAACTGGGGTCTTGTGTGTGCTAGGTATAAAAGTTCTGTCCATGTACATCAATATGTCTCGGATCATTTGCAATGCCTTGTTATGGTCCGTCCATTTTCTGTTAAGTTCTTCCAAAAATGAAGGTCCTTGCGCAGCCTCAATTGATTTTGCTATTTCTTTTAAATGTGATGTCAAAGTTGATACAAGTCCAGAGTATAGCTTCTCGCCATATTTGTGCAGAACCATATTGTAGGCATTTCTGTATTAAGATCACAGGCATAAAAGATCAGAAGTATAAATATATGTGTACAGTGTAATGATATGTCATAAAAGGAAGATAAATGTCATATAGTGCGAAAGGTATAAATGAAATGTTAGCAACTCATCCTAAACACAATAATATATTAACAAAGGAAGATGAAAAATGATAGACATTTTACCACCAATGTGTTAAATCAACGTTTTAGCATTGCAAAATAATTAAAAAGCAAGGTCAACATCTCCAAACCAATGGGATTCTGTGATTCTACCTTTTTAACATAACACAAAGAATAATAATTATTTGGGATAAAATCAATCATAAACATTAATAAGATATACTTTTAAGTTTTAACATTGATCATGAATTGACATTACTGCATTTTATATGTGAAATGCATCAAGTTTGCACCCCAAACAAAATATTCTGAAATATATTTGCCACATACCAACTCAACTGACTTCAGACAATAAAATTGGCATTGCTACTCAAATTCCAATACGAATTGTACACAACATCGCCAGCTAAGTAGGGACGAGGGTCAAGGGAGAGTAACGAGAACAGAACAATATCAACAGAAGAATGGCAGCAACAAGAAAAAGGTCTTGTGAAAACAGAAATCCCGTATACATTCTGTTTCATAACTATCAGTAGTCAATGGCAACTTAATAACTTTACTTAAAATAAGCAATCATCACTTATTTTATACACAATTAGCACAATACCGTTTGGGCAAGATGCATCAGCTAGGTTGAAAATCATGTTGGTAGGGGGAAAACAGATTTATGACAAGACTCGAGGCAGCGCGATTATTTGACACTCTAACAGCATGCTGGTCGCATATATAGCATAACAGGTTTAGCAAAAAATTAAAAAGCTCGGCTTTTAAAAACAAAATTTTAGTCATTTTGCAGCGTGCTTATTGTTTAAAATAAATTAAATGGAAATTAAGTTACTATATACTAATAAAATAAATATGTCATGCTGATGAGAGAGTCTTAAATTCTACTATTCAAGTTCTTTAAAGAGACAAGGATCTATTATTCAATTTGACAAGGCAAAAAAGAAACAAAATTTGTGAAGCTTGAACTTTGAAGAATGAGGACACTGTTTTCCGTAGATGGAAAAGTCAGCTGTAACATTTATGAGAACTTATAAACTTATTTGTATCACGTAATATGGTAATCTAAGTTCAGGTAATAGGCAATAGGAACAGCAGACCTTGATACACGAATCTCAAAATTTGTTAATAGAACTAGACAATGACATGGGGCATATATAGAAAGAATAAAAATGTTATTATAAAAAATGTTTGAATTACACGTGCAAGTAATTAGGTTAATCAACATGCACGTGTTTAAAAGATGGAAAAGATATTATTGTAGAAATGACATATACCTATCCGACACACAGACAATACCATATAACTACTAGGTCAACATTCATGGCAGCATAACACCTTCATGACAAATCAAAACTTAATGAGAAATCACTCCAACAATATATCCAACTTTCCATAACAGAAACTTCTATGATAAATGTATGTCATGGACCAAAACAACACATTTCACAAATAATTAAAGTCCGAAAGCATCTTACCGTGCTGCTCAATTAACTGTATCCAATAGAAAAGAGATGATTAAACACCAAATGCAATATGTGCAATTGTGCATGTATCACATATTTTACCATTACCAAACAAAACCACAGAAATATAGTACCGGATTTCAACAGCAAATCACAAGCATGTACACAAGTATATCCCCACAATTCCAATCAAACTGAACCTAAAAAACAGTGTCCACAAACTACGTCATGAACCAAAACAGCACATTCCACAAATAACTGAAGTCCGGAAGCAACTTAACATGCTAGTCAATCCATTCCAACTACCAAATGACTGATCACTAAATGTAAACTGTGCATGTATCATATATTTCACCAACTCCGAACACAACCACAGAAACATAATCCCTGAGTTCAACAGCAAATCACAAGCATATACACAAATATATCCACACAATACCACTGAAACTAAACCTAAAAACTTAAAAAAGAACAGTGTCCCCAAACTACATAATGAACCAAAATAGCAAACTAAACCTAGAAGCATATAAACAGTGTCCACAAACCACAACAACACATTCCACAAACAATCAAAGTATATAATCATCAGTCAATCCATTCTATCCACCAAAACAAGAAATAACTAGCCACGAAACATAAACCGTACACCTATCACACAATTCATCAATTCCGAAAACAACACAACCACAACCACATAACATATCCGAACTCAACAGCAAACAACAATACACATAAACAAATTAAACAACACAATTCCACTAAACCTTAGCTAACAACTTACAGAAACATAACAAAATTCATCAATTAAACTAGAAAGGGGAAACAGGAATACCGGTAAAGCTCCTCGAAGCTAAGACCACTAGCGTTATGATTATAAATCTCATGAATCGCATGCTCGAGAATCTTCCAAGTCTTCTCAGCATACTTGGGATCCACCACCACCCGATGCTTAAACGCCTCAATCTGAAAATTCCTCTTCNTGTCCACAAACTACGTCATGAACCAAAACAGCACATTCCACAAATAACTGAAGTCCAGAAGCAACTTAACATGCTAGTCAATCCATTCCAACTACCAAATGACTGATCACTAAATGTAAACTGTGCATGTATCATATATTTCACCAACTCCGAACACAACCACAGAAACATAATCCCTGAGTTCAACAGCAAATCACAAGCATATACACAAATATATCCACACAATACCACTGAAACTAAACCTAAAAACTTAAAAAAGAACAGTGTCCCCAAACTACATAATGAACCAAAATAGCAAACTAAACCTAGAAGCATATAAACAGTGTCCACAAACCACAACAACACATTCCACAAACAATCAAAGTATATAATCATCGGTCAATCCATTCTATCCACCAAAACAAGAAATAACTAGCCACGAAACATAAACCGTACACCTATCACACAATTCATCAATTCCGAAAACAACACAACCACAACCACATAACATATCCGAACTCAACAGCAAACAACAATACACATAAACAAATTAAACAACACAATTCCACTAAACCTTAGCTAACAACTTACAGAAACATAACAAAATTCATCAATTAAACTAGAAAGGGGAAACAGGAATACCGGTAAAGCTCCTCGAAGCTAAGACCACTAGCGTTATGATTATAAATCTCATGAATCGCATGCTCGAGAATCTTCCAAGTCTTCTCAGCATACTTGGGATCCACCACCACCCGATGCTTAAACGCCTCAATCTGAAAATTCCTCTTCTTCTGAGCGCTCATCTTCTCCAATTCAATCCGATTCAATTCTCAACTGCTCCGATTCAACAACAAACAAACAAAGCCCTGTGAATTAGCTCAGGTTTTCACATCAAAGCACTTCAATTATTATTATACAAATAACAAACCTACGTACATATATGATGATTAATTAGATGAAAAGTTGAAAATGAATTGGAAGAAAGACATAAAAATCAAACCAGCGATATATAGTAGACAAGACAAGACAACAGGCTCCAGGCAAAATTATTAGAAGAATACTTCTTACCGAGTCTTATTATTTTTTGTGTAGAATAGAATACAATAATTGATTTTTAATATTTTGCAGATACTTTTCTTTTTGTTTACATGAATATTTGTACTCAAAATGTAATACTTTTTTTTTATATTTGTCTCTTCTGTACGTAATTTAAAATAGTTTGACCACTTAGTTAACATAATTATTCTTAAAAATAATTTTTTGAATTTTAGTATAAGTTATATATTTTTATTCAAAATTTTTTTAAAAAAATATTTTAACTATACGATCAAAGCACTTTGAAATATGTGCAGAAAATAGAATATATCCCTTATATTTACAAAAATAACTTTAATATTGATAGTAAATGTTAACTTTAAATAATTATTAAAAATAACTTTAAGATCATTAAATCCTACTCCCTCCGTCCCAACCAATTCTTTACACTTTCCTTTTTGGGACGTCCCACCCAATTCTNACCACAACCACATAAAATATCCGAACTCCACGGCAAACATACAATACACATAAACAAATTAAACAACACAATTCCACTAAACCTTACCTAACAACTTACAGAAACATAACAAAATTCATCAATTAAACTAGAAAGGGTAAACAGGAATACCGATAAAGCTCCTCGAAGCTAAGACCACTAGCGTTATGATTATAAATCTCATGAATCGCATGCTCGAGAATCTTCCAAGTTTTCTCAGCATACTTGGGATCCACCACCACCCGATGCTTAAACGCCTCAATCTGAAAATTCCTCTTCTTCTGAGCGCTCATCTTCTCCAATTCAATCCGATTCAATTCTCAACTGCTCCGATTCAACAACAAACAAACAAAGCCCTGTGAATTAGCTCAGGTTTTCACATCAAAGCACTTCAATTATTATTATACAAATAACAAACCTACGTACATATATGATGATTAATTAGATGAAAAGTTGAAAATGAATTGGAAGAAAGACATAAAAATCAAACCAGCGATATATAGTAGACAAGACAAGACAACAGGCTCCAGGCAAAATTATTAGAAGAATACTTCTTACCGAGTCTTATTATTTTTTGTGTAGAATAGAATACAATAATTGATTTTTAATATTTTGCAGATACTTTTCTTTTTGTTTACATGAATATTTGTTTCCAGATACTCAAAATGTAATACTTTTTTTTTATATTTGTCTCTTCTGTACGTAATTTAAAATAGTTTGACCACTTAGTTAACATAATTATTCTTAAAAATAATTTTTTGAATTTTAGTATAAGTTATATATTTTTATTCAGAATTTTTTTAAAAAAATATTTTAACTATACGATCAAAGCACTTTGAAATATGTGCAGAAAATAGAATATATCCCTTATATTTACAAAAATAACTTTAATATTGATAATAAATGTTAACTTTAGATAATTATTAAAAATAACTTTAAGATCATTAAATCCTATTTATTATTAAAAATACTTTTTATCAAATGCACTATTCGAAAGAGAAAAAAATAATGTTTTTAATATTTTATTATATGATTTTTCTGTTTCGTAGCCATGGGCACACGCTGAAACTCTAATGTTCACTCCTTAATCATACCTACGTGTATGTCTTTTACTATTTACCGTAAAAAGTAAATGTCATGCATTAATGTTACTTAATAATAATTTTATTTATGTGAACCTTAACAATTCATTTAGAAAATGTAAATTTAACTTTACTTTTTTACTTTTATACCTACTTTTCATTTCTTTTATTAATTTTGAATTATATTTTTACTTTAAAATTTATAGATTGTAGAAAATTAACTTTTTCTTTTTTAAATTAAAAATATAAAAATAAATTAACAAACTTTTATATACAAAAGTTATGGAGATTGCTTTTTATAATATTCACATATGAGTTTTACATTAAAAATTATTAAAATATTGAGAAATATTTTATATATTAAAATATACATGTAATTGTGATAAAATATTATTCTTTAGTTATGTAGATATATTTAGTAAATAATTCTCAACGTCTTGATTTTTTTATATGTGAAACTCATTTGTGTAAATATTATAAAAAATAATTTGCATAGGTTTTTTATATATAATTTTTTGTCATTATGTTTATATTTTTAAGTTTTTTAAAAAAGGTTACTTTTTTAGTATTTATAAATTTCAAAATAAAAATAATAATTCAAAAATTAATGAAAAAATGAAAATAAATNGTCATTATGTTTATATTTTTAAGTTTTTTAAAAAAGGTTACTTTTCTAGTATTTATAAATTTCAAAATAAAAATAATAATTCAAAAATTAATGAAAAAATGAAAATAAATGCTCATATAAAAAAGAGTTACTCTATATTTCTAAAAGAATAGTTAATGGAGTATTAGTTTATGTACTGGTTTGAATGAATAACAATTACATTCATAAGAATAATATTAAAATACACGGATATCATTAAATACTCTAGAAAATAGTGAAAATTAAAGTTTTATCGTGTGCCCGTGAGTACACATCAGAAAAACTCATTGTTATAAAATATTAGTTAGGATATGCTTAGAAAAAAGATGAGATTTCTTATAAATAAGAAATGAAGGAAGAATTTTATGTTTCTAGTGATATAAGGAATTACTGAAATATTGTTGAAACACGTTTTTTTAATTTTAATTTTTAAATTTTGATTTAAGGACTCAAATAAGAAAGTTATTGGAGTTGATCTTAGTGGGCCATCAGCCCGGAATAGATAAGAACAGATGGATAGGTAGGAGAGCTACATGACATGAAATTCATAGATAAATTGTTCTACAGAACTTGCTCTCCGTTGTTCAACAGTGCAACTATTAAATCTTTTTTATAAATATATTTTCCTTTTTTATGGCCCAGGTCCTGTAATTTAGACCCCGTTTGAGATTTCATATAAGCTCTTTATAAGAAAAAAAAATATTTTTTTAATTTATAAGTTATTTATAAAATAAGTCAAACATACTCATAGTCTGATCTTAATTACATGGAAATCGGTTCATGCCACTTATAACTTATTATGATGATATTGAATTTAGATTTTGTAGATTTATTCTGCTAAAATTTACGTAGGGTGGGGTTTTTTATATATATTCTCTCTGTCTCAAAATTGTTGTTAAATTTTGATTAAAAATTGTCAAAAAATATCAATTTAATTATAAAATTTTAAATAAAATGAAAAATATATAGGACGGAAAGAGTATTAATTTGTTTAGTCATTTCTTAGCATATTTTTGTGGTTTTATATCTGACTAACTTATTGATCACATTGATCCCATTAATTATTGTATTCCTTAAAATAAATTGGGTCTTATTAAATTGAATGATACGTTGTTTAAGTTAATTCTTTGAAAATAATAATCATGTTCAAGAGAAATTTAAATTTTGATTTGGATTTTAAAATTTTATTTTATTTTAAGTAAGTTTTGCTTGAAAGATCAAGTTCAAAATGTTTAAAGAGCATTACAATCAAATTAATTAGTTTAGACGAAGAGCCCGTCCAAGAGAAACTTGGCCTTTTTGGTCTTCTTCCTTCATTTGTTGTTGTGATTGGATGAGGTGGTGTTTATTTTTTGATTAATTAGGTTTATGAAAAATGAATTACAGGGCGTAAGATCTGGATATCTTACATCGACATCATTTTTGGCATTTTTATATCTGATATCCAGCATGTAGATAGTTGAGGTGTGCTTGACAGTTTAGGACGGTGATAAAAATCGCATGTGTTCATCTCTCACAAAAAAAATTGTTCATGAGACCTTTATACCTCTAAATTCAGTTTTTGCAACTGAGTCCTCTCGCACTATTCACAGAATTAATATGAGGGTCAATTGTGAAGTTACTATTTTCAGAGGGGAGATGTAGACTGTATTGCTCGAGAGACCATTGAAGACATTTTTAATTTTCAGAAATTAGAATATTTGTATTCAGTTTGTTAAACGATCCGGAACTAGCTCGTTTATTTGTTTTTCAACCTGATTGCATAGTCAGGTGAGGGTTTATCCCGACCGAGCTTCTTTCAAATTATTAATGAAATCTGCTTTAAATTTGGTAAAAAAAGGTTTATGAACTTATAAATGAATATTTATTTTAAAAATATTTTGGAGTGGGATAGAGTCGAAACCACAACATGAGATAATATTCACTCTGTCCCATAATAATAGTCTCTTTTGAGAGAAAAATTTGTCACATAATAATTGTCTATTTCTACTTTCAATGTAAAAAAAAAATTAAACTTTCTCACTTTTTTTTATCATTTCCAATATAAAACTTACTTTATTTAGTATGAAATAGTCATAATAAACATGGNGGAAAAATTTGTCCCATAATAATTGTCTATTTCTACTTTCAATGTAAAAAAAAATTAAACTTTCTCACTTTTTTTATCATTTCCAATATAAAACTTACTTTATTTAGTATGAAATAGTCATAATAAACATGGTACGCACGGAAAATTATTGTAAAACTAATATTTTTTAATATGCATTACTTTTATAAAAGAGACTATTAATATGGGACCAGAGAGTAAATGAAATTCAGGATATCGAATCATGCTTATGTGTTGTCCCATTTGAAATGCTGTTTACTTGTCCAGCATCCGATGAGAGGCCAATAACACCGCCCTGGCGCCCTTCGTTTATCCAAAATATCATGGGCGAAGCCCTGCACTAAAAAAAATATCAAAGTAATTAATTTGATTTTTTTTTGAATGGAAGTAATTAATATTTTAGAGTGAAGGAACTATGAATATATTTTCAAAAAAAAGGGAGTATGAATATTATTAAATTTATAAATTAAGAGAATTATAGGGTGTTTGAAAATATTAATTAAATAATTGGTCTTTCTAGTGTGTGCTCATGAGTACACATTAACCACTTAATTTCATGACATTTTTATGAGGTGTCTTCTTTTTATTGGTGAAATTTTTTGTGCATACAAGAATGAGTCCATTATCATTAATAAGTATGAGCTAATTAAAATTTGACAACTTATCTACTATTGAGTGCCAAGTGCACACATTAAAAAAACCGTTAAATAAATACCCTAAAATTCCTTTAGTCCTAGGCCATGGTATCAAAGTTCACATTTACCAGACTATGTGCCTGTTTGGCAAGTACTTATTTCCGGAAATAAACCCTTATTTCCGGAAAAAAATAGGTATGTATGTATTTTTTCTGAAAATAAGTAACTTATTTTTTATTTTGAAAATAATATTTGGTTTTAAAATTCTAAAATAAATATTTATCTTAAAAAAAATGAAAATATGTTAAAAAATATGAAATAAGTAACTTATTTTAAGTTTAAGGAATCCCAAACGGCCACTATAATGCTGTGACTCTTAGTGCTTCTTAATGGAAAATAAATTAAGAGACAAGTGTATTGTATTATGGCTGATTTTACATTATGTTTTATAATTTTTTGCTTGTATTGTTTTTTTATATATGATTTTGCTTGTATTATCAGCTTTAAATGATTTTCTATTTCAAAATCGTGTCTTTAATTTTGAATTTGCAACTTAAATCCCATGTACAAATAAACAACTGTATTAAATTTAAATAAAAAAATATATGATTTTTATTTTTTAAAAATGTTGATAATTTATCAAATATTTTATTAGATTCATAAGTAAAACTATTAAAAAAAATAATGTATACATAGAAGTTGAGAAAGAGGACCTTAAGGATGAATTTAGGTAATTACCCAAGTGCATAAATTATTTCAATATAAAAATTGAGTGACAATTTTGTAATAATAATGCACACCTCTTATATTTACAAAAATAATCCTGATGTTATATTATATTTTGTTATAATCTTATGTAGTTGCTAAAGTCATCCTTATGAACATCAAACTCATAAAAGTTTACGTATTTACCTATAAATAAAAATATATATTTTTAAAAATAATTCAAACGGACCCTACTAACTGAGTTGTGAAATAAATAAATCTAGACCCGTTTCTTCTTAATTTCAATAATCAATTGTAAATGGACTACTATATGTAGAGAAAAAAGAAACCTAAGATACATTTTAGGTAATTTTCTAATATCTTAGTATAAAATGATAATATATTAATAAAATTTTAAATGAATATTAATTTTACAAAAATACCCCTACCATATTTACATATAAATTCCTGTATATTTTAGGTATATATCTCAGGCTCCCTAATCCCCTGTATGTATTATCACCGTATTCTAATTGGAATATAATAATCAATTCTTTAAAAACCGTCTTAAAAAAAGGATGAAATACCTGATCTTTCTTCAAAAATAATTAGAAAAGTAAGCAAAACAGAAGGCCCTATTGACGATAACACCCTCATCCTCATCCACAGTTACAATTAGGATGGGTCGGGCTGGCGGGTTCAAACTATTTTAATAATGTAACTCAATTAAATTAGTTTAAAAATTTTCAAGCCAATTCATTAAAAATAAATTCACAATCCAAACCCAGACTGAACGGCTTATTCAATACATTTTTAAAATATTTTTTTGTACGAATAGGAACCGGTTAAATTGAAACAAATTTAACATAATTTATTAAAAATATTATAATCATCCGTCTCAAATAATTCTTAATAATATATAAAACATTTCAGATGGTGCAAATAAAATATTCTTTTGCTATTTATCCACACACATATGCACAGAAAATGCAAGTCTATCGCGGAGTAATATTATAGTAATAAACAAGATGCAATCTGTGCATATACAATTATAAATTCTTATAAGTTATAAGAATACAATTTTAGAACATCTTGGTTAACTATAGGTAAACACTTACGGAGTATTAGTCTAGATGAAAAAATTAAATTGACTGCTAACTGACTTTATTAACCATTCAAGTAACACTCTATGGTTGCTCTATAGTTACGTAAATAATAAAAGAAATACGGCTTTTATGCATTTTAATTGATTGTAATCAAGTAAGGAGCTATCAAGGCCGATCTTTTTTAAAGCTTAGTGAACTAACTTAGCCAATAGTTGTATTGGCCTAAATTACACTTCAATCAATACATAATATATTTATTAAATTAGTGCCTCCTAAATTATAATTGAATTGGGTTTTAACCCATATACATATTGAATTGTATTATTTCAAATAGGATAAGCCGAAACAAAAGTAGGATACAATCAGATTATTTGGTTTTTTTTAACCCATATACACCCATAATTATAATCTCTATCTCAATTAGTGTGCAAACTCATTTAATTCCAAACAGGGGTATTATTGTCATAAAAACCCATGACACCTCCACCCGCCCGTGCATGCGTCTCCGCTCCACATGCCGCTTAATTGCTTATAAAATAAAACTACTACTATATAATATTTATTTATTTATTTATATATCTGTAATAACAGCACCACGCCACTCCGTACCCTATCATTTTTGTTCCCATCTTGTCTCGTTCTTGAATTCAAAGGTATGGACTCTTTGTTACCATGTTGTATATACTCGCTCATACAATTCTTACTTATTATACATATCTGTGTGTATCTATCTGTTTTCTGCTTCAATGCATGTTTACTATGTTGTGTTTTTAATTTTGTTGCAATTCTATGTGTCTAGACAATGATGCTGTTGTATTATGATTATAAATTAGCTATGTTTTAATCTTTTAATTAGCTATATACAAATTGAACCCTTTGATTTTGCTCCCAAGCTCCAAAATTGTTCAACTTGAGCTTTAACAATTTTAATAATTATAAGAAGAGATGGGTGTTTCATGTTTGTATTATATTATTTTGAGTTTGTATAACTTGCTTCATTGCAACTTAGATCTAAATTACTTTCCAATGTGTTGAAGTTTCTGGCACATGTTTGTCTTCATCGAGTTATTTAATTTGTTGCTCATTAGGTTTTTCTTGGTGGTGGAATGTTTATATAGTGGATTCATTCAAGTGAGGATGGTTTCGGAGGATCCTGTCTCAAGGAGCAACCAAATTGATGTAGTTGCAAAGAAATCAAACAGCGGGTATGTATACGATGAGTAAGCTTGAATCCTTTTCTTCGAATTGATTTATATTTTATGCCAAATATGTAGGTGTGGATTCAATGTAGCTGTAGAGAGTAATGAATGGACAATTTTGCATTTCGTGTGAAACACTAAGGCCTGAAGGGCTACTCAAGCCAAATTATAGGGAATGCATTGAATTTGGCTTGAGTTGAATATAATCAGTAAGTCAATAATGTTGAAGCCCGCGAATTTAGGTAATATAAGCTGTAATTAGAGGGTGAAAATATTGTCCTCGGAAATTTTTGTGGAATTGGATACTTTCAGTTGAAGATGAAATTGGTTCATACGTAATTGAAAGGCTAGAGGCGCAATAGAAGTGTGTCATCAATTAGAGTTAAAGTAAGGCCTTAGTGAGTTGAATTGAGATATCTACAGAATGCCATGTGGTTTAATTACTCAGCCAGCACTGGTTGTAGATGGACTCATGGCCAACTTGGGCACCTGGTCAAAATTATAATAATGTGTATGGTAGGATTAAGGTGATACGTAATCCATATATGCCCTGGCATTGTAAATATACCAACGACTTTTCAGGGTTCAAATTATTAATAATTTATCAGAACCTTACCGGTAAAACATCTACAGGTTTTCCATGTATGAGTGCATTGAAAATTCTAGACTTTACATATTTATTGATACTGTTTAATGAAAATATTTTTCTAGTGATCCTAGGATAAGTAAATAAATGTTTATATGGACATAAAAGATATTGGATAGTGCAGCTATCAGGATTCCCTGTTTTTTGCGAATCATCTCTTTTATGGATACTTTTTTTTCAGGTCATCACCCAGTAAAAAGAACATCCTCAAAGTTCCCAGGAGAGTACATAAAGCTGAAAGGGAGAGGTCAAAGCGTGACCACATGAACACTCTATTTTTTGAGCTCGGAAAAAGCCTTGGTATATTGCCTTTTCTTTTAGTTCAAATTTCATAAATGGGTTCTGTAATCTGTATGGTCATGATTTTAGTCTGTATCCGAACTTTTTAAGTGTTGAAAATAAAGGTATATTTTATCTGGCTGTTTACTCTAAACTTTGAAGAAACAACTTGACACCTGATATATTTTGCACAGAACCAGATCATCATGACAAGGGAAAGGCTTCGACATTAAACCATTGCATTAGGCTTCTTCATGACCTGCTTGCTCAGGTGGACTGCCTCGGAAAGGAAAATTCAGCTCTTTTATCTGAATCTCATTATGTAAGATTTATAAATTCAGTGCTGGTAGCACCTTACTTTTTTATCATTCCTAAACTGAGACCTGGTCACGATCACTTGCTAGTTTAACATGGTTTAACAATTATATGTTACTTGCCTAAACAAAAATTATTGTTATAAGCTGATTTTAGTAAATACAATCTCTTATAACTTTTCTTGCTTGAGCATTACCTCCATTCTTCCTGTTGTATTTACTTGTAAGTTGTGTAATTAAACATTATGACTTGTCAGCTACCAAAAAAATACATTTTAACTTTTTAGGGAGGTAAATTTAGTTGCCCTAAAGATATATCAGTTTTTTTGATTGTATTTGTTTAATTATTTGTATTTTAATGTTATCAAATAATATGATGGACAGGTATCTCTTGAAAAAGACGAACTACAAGAAGACAATTTTGCACTAAAGGCGCAGATCGGGAAGCTGCAAACTGAGATTGATAAGAAGATACAGCCTCCGTCTTTGTGGGGATTCAATAATTCCCAGTCACAAGTTGAGGGAAACATCGCACAACAGGTGGAAGGTCATCACATTGTTGTGCCACTGGCCGATCATGCAACAAAGGCAGCACCAATTGTGAGTCCAATTTTTGTCATGCCCTTGCATGATGATACTCAAGTGCTTCCAGAGACTGATATTGTAAAGGCTTTACCTCGGCATCCTCCAAATATAAGCAGACCACATGCTCGCTATCCATCTCCCTCAGATTCCTGGCCATCTCAAATTCTTTCCGAACAGCCAAAAAACACAGATCGCATTGCCCAGCAAAGTAGTAGTTAAAAGTAACTTGAGCCGTAAAGACTAAATTCGAGTTGTGTAATCAGTAATAGAAATATATATAGAGCAAGAACTGATTTTGTAAAGTATAAAAGTTTTTAAGTTTGAGTAAAATCCTTGATCCGTAAATTATATTTGTCAGTGTGTAATCAAATCTATAATGCAGGATACTGCTCGAAAGAAAATATACAATCAAGTTGAGACAGGCTGCTTGTCTCTTTAAGATGTCAGTGTGTAATCAAATCTATAATGCAGGATACTGCTCGAAAGAAAATATACAATCAAGTTGAGACAGGCTGCTTGTCTCTTTAAGATGTTATATGTTGAGAAATTAAGAATGAAGATTAATTAATAAGTATTTATCAACGCAACAACACTACAAAAATAAGTAACTACATATGACTAGCCTTGACCAAGAATCTGTGATGATCCTATACCCATCCATCTAGCTTGTTTTCCCATATCAATGCTACTTCTACAAATCACAGAGAGGTTCCAAACCAGCCTGGATTCAGATATCATTTTGATGATTATCTCAATATTTGTTTTATTATCTTTTCATTTCAATATATAATTATTTTATGTGATATCATTTCATATATGCAAATTACTAAAATAAATAGATCCTGTAATAACCTTGCACTGGTAATCTTTGTTAATGAAGGGTAAAATAAACATACAAGTAGCTCCTAGCTAGTTCGTATTTTATCCGCTAATCCATAATAAAAGCCATGATAAGAAGTTAAGAACTAAACAAATTTGAAAACACACCAACAAATTAGAAAGCATAGCATTGAGTTAAAACTAGCAACAACCAGCATAAAAATGTTAACATTTTTGAGTTCTGACCAATAAGCCCATTGGCATTTCAAATTTAAAGGACAAAGCCTAAAGTCTTAAAGACAGGTGCTAAATTGACACAACCAAACCCTAGTATTCCTCACCGTCATCTTCATCATCCCCATCACCAGATTCCAGCCCAACCTCCTCATAATCCTTCTCCAATGCAGCCAAGTCCTCCCTAGCCTCCGAGAACTCTCCTTCCTCCATTCCCTCACCAACATACCAGTGCACAAACGCCCTCTTCGCATACATCAAATCGAACTTATGATCAATCCTAGAGAACACCTCAGCAACACTGGTGGAATTAGAGATCATACACACTGCCCTCTGAACTTTAGCCAAGTCTCCACCAGGTACAACAGTTGGAGCCTGATAGTTAATTCCGCATTTGAAACCAGTAGGACACCAATCGACAAATTGAATAGTCCTTTTGGTCTTGATTGTACCAACAGCTGCATTCACATCCTTAGGAACAACATCACCCCTATACATCAAACAGCAGGCCATGTATTTGCCATGACGTGGGTCACATTTCGCCATCATAGAAGATGGCTCAAAGGCGCTGTTAGTTATCTCAGCAACAGAAAGCTGTTCATGGTAGGCCTTTTCAGCAGAAATCACAGGTGCATAGGAAGAGAGCATGAAATGGATTCTAGGGTATGGAACCAAATTGGTCTGAAATTCCGTAACATCAACATTGAGAGCTCCATCAAAACGAAGTGAAGCAGTCAAGGAAGAAATAACCTGTACCAAACATCAACAAAAAAACATAATCATTCATAATATATCTACAAAGCCCTGTAACCAAGCCACAACTACCAAACTAATAAATGTCTTACCTGAGATACAAGCCTGTTAAGGTTGGTATAAGTAGGCCTTTCAATATCAAGTGATCTACGACAGATATCATAGATAGCCTCGTTGTCGAGGAGGACAGACACATCAGTGTGCTCGAGAAGAGAGTGAGTTGACAGTACAGAATTGTAAGGCTCAACCACTGAAGTGGAAATCTGAGGAGATGGGTAAACAGTGAAACCAAGCTTTGATTTCTTCCCATAGTCAACTGACAACCTCTCCAAAAGCAATGACCCAAGGCCCGAACCAGTCCCACCCCCAACGGCATGAAACACCAAAAATCCTTGTAGGCCAGTGCAGTTATCAGCTAACTTCCTGATCCTATCCAAACACAAATCCACAATCTCTTTCCCAACTGTCACGAAATAACAACAATATTAAACAATTGAGTACAGCTATTACAAATAAGAATTGATGTATATATGTTATAGTGTGTCTCAAACGCATCAATTATTCAAAATCAAAATATAAAGTCTCTGTGTGTGTTAAACATTAAACAATTCAAACAATTGGCTATCAAATATCAATCATTAAAACACATACTGAATATCAATACATCAAAATTAGAATAGAATGTACGTCTGTGTGTATCAATTGAATATACAAATAGTAAATGATATAGTACTTTTAAGTCCAACTAGTCCAAATAAGAATAGATAACCATTGACATCAAACATTCAAAATCAGAATCGAAAGCACATTGTCAAACAACTGAATTTTAAACATAAACACACACAAATATGGATATAGTGTGAGGAAAAAATTAAATATGAAACACACACATACAGACACATATATCGATATCAAACAATTGAGTACAAGTATTAGAATAATAGGGATCAGATAATCAATAGGTACATACATATAAGTCTGTATCAGAATGAATTGAGAAAATACTTGTGTAGTGACCACGAGCGAAGTTATTAGCAGCATCCTCTTTTCCACTGATGAGTTGTTCAGGATGAAAGAGTTGTCGATAAGTTCCGGTACGGACCTCATCGATAACAGTAGGTTCCAGATCTACAAATATAGCCCGAGGAACATGCTTTCCAGCGCCAGTTTCACTGAAAAATGTATTGAACGCATCGTCTCCGCCACCAACAGTTTTGTCACCAGGCATTTGTCCATCAGGCTACACACACACACACAC
>QRFB01011625.1:8290-18783 GCA_008931105.1 Oenanthe javanica
TCGGTGTAGGACTTGACTATTCTAACTTATCTAAGAAAGAAGGAAAAAGGCCTATAGACACTAGTTCTAGTAAGATCAAAACTGAAATACCTACAATTCTTAAATTTACTGTCAAACCTATCTTTAAACACTTCGTTCCTCGTGAAGAAGGAGAGACTGACTTTTTAGTTAGATAGGAAATTGAAATGGAAGATCGCAAGAAAGAACAACCTGTAACTCCTACTAAATCAGTTAAAATCAAATCCCCTAGAGAAGAATCTAGACCAGGATTAGGAGCTAAGGCTGTTAAACAACAGAGTAAAAAGGAAAAAGGCATAAAAGAGGTTAAGGCAGAACGTGTGAAGAAAGAGTGTTATCACTGTAAATCAACTGAACATCTTTCTTATGCATGCAAATCTAACATGAATATTCCTGTTGCACATGCCATGCCTGTACCACTCACAATGAATAACATGCATAAGAATCATGCACAATGTGGTCAACCTAACTGTATGCCATGACCTTTTAACGTCATGCAAACGTTTGTGAACTTGATGAATGCAACTAGCCAATCATGTCTAAATTCTTCTGCTAGTTCTAATGTCAAAAAGAAGCATGTAAGAGCTAAGACTGTCAGTCCTCCTAAAGTTAGGAGTGACAAGCCTTCTCCTAAGACTGACAAATCTATCAAGTCTGAAAAAGGAAAAGACAAAGTCGAAAGCTCTAGTAATGTTAAAGAAGGTGCATCTCCTATTGTTAAATCTGATAATTCTCGATCTTATAGAAAAGTCGGGCCCAATCAAACTTAGGTTCCAAAGAACGCCTAATCAATCTGTCATTGCAGGGCATTAAGCGAAATAGAAATAAAGTTATATGGGTGCTAGATAGTGGAGCATCGAGGCATATGACAGGAAATAAGTCCCTGCTTACAGAGTTGGTTATGAAGGCTGACCCTTATGTCACCTTTGGAGATGACGACATAGGTGTGACAAAGGGATATGGCAAATTGAAAACTGGTAATGTCATCATTGAAGATATTTCCTATGTTGAGGGATTGAGACACAATCTGTTGAGTATCAGTCAATTTTGCGACAAAGGATACGAAATTGTCTTCAATAAGAAAGGTGTATCAATCACTCACATTAAGGAAGGTTCGTTGCTTTGAGAGGAGTTCGAAAGGCAGATCTGTTTGTTGCTGATATGGATTCGGCAAACCAGAATGAACTCACATATTTCTATAGGAAAGCTTTAGATGATGAAAGCTGGTTATGGCATAAAAAACTATCGCACTTAAACTTTAAAACGATGAATGCTCTCGCAAGGTGAGAATTGGTGAAAGATCTAACTCAAATGGAGTTTTCTCCTAAAGGTCTCTGTGAAGCCTGTGAAATGGGAAAGTCAAAGTGAGCGTCGCATAAGAGTAAAGAAATTTTTAGTATCACTGTGCCTCTGCAACTCCTACATATGGATTTATTTGGCCCAGTGAATGTCCTACCATTATCTAGGAAAAGATATGCATTGGTAATCGTGGATGACTTCTCCAAGTATACGTGGGTATTGTTCGTTATGACAAAAGACGAAGTACCTTTCCAAATCATTGATCACATCACTGAAATTGAGAATGTTTCAACACTCACTGTGAAAACGATTAGATCAGACAACGACACTGAATTTAAAAATGCAATACTGAATGATTTCTGTATTTCTAAGGGAATACGTCATCAGTACTCAGCCCCGAGAACTCCACAGCAGAATGGAGTAGTTGAAAGGAAGAACAGAACATTGGTTGAAGCAGCAAGAACTTTGTTGTATGAATCAAAACTTCATTTATACTTTGGGGCTGAAGCAGTGAGTATAGTGTGTTACACTCAGAATAGAACCTTGATTATAAAAGATAAAGAAAAGACACCATGTGAACTAATGAATAACAGAAGACCAACAATCAAATACTTTCATGTCTTTGGAGCTAAATGCTATGTACTTATAGATGATGAAAATCTAGGCAAATTTGAAGCAAAAGCGCGTGAAGGGATATTTGTTGGTTATTCTACAGATACGGTGGCAGCTTATCGGGTATTCTTAGTGAATGATCAAAAAGTGATTGAAAGCTATAATGTCAGATTCGACGATACCAAACTCCCATCAATTTCTAAAGATACTAGTGAACCTGAGTCCCTAAAATTTCAGAATCTGGACTTTGATGAAGTTGAGGATGAACCTGAGTTAAATGTTACTTCAAATATACCAAGTGTTCGTTCCGCACGTTCTGGCAATAACTCAGGGGGAGTAAATAGCAGCTCAAGGACAAGTGCTCAAGACTCAAGGAGAAATGACACTAGTTCTGTAGGAGCTGGCACTAACTCAGGGGGGGCTAGAAGAAATAACACAAGTAGTCAACACAACAATTCAGAAAATCAAACTGAATCATCAAGACAATTACCAAGAGAACGGGTATGGAGTAAAGACCATCCGTTTGAATTAATTATTGGTAATCCGGATGCTGGTGTGACTACTAGAAGAACTACAAGAGCTGACATGGCTAATATATGCTTGTACAATGGGTTCTTGTCCAAACTTGAACCTAAAGAAATAGAAGAAGCTCTTGGTGATGCTAATTAGGTGATTGCAATGCAAGAGGAGATCAATCAGTTTGAAAGGCAAAAAGTTTGGAAGCTGGTACCCCGACCGAAGAACAGATCAGTAATTGGAACTAAGTGGGTATTCAGAAATAAACTGGATGAAGACGGACTTGTAACACGAAACAAGGCTCGTTTGGTAGCGAAGGGTTACTCTCAACAAGAGGGAATCAATTATGATGAAACCTATGCTCCAGTTGCAAGACTTGAGGCAGTCAGGATGTTCTTGGCCTTTGTAGCACACAAGAACTTCAAGGTTTTTCAGATGGATGTGAAAAGTGCCTTCCTGAATGGAGAGCTAGAAGAAGAAGTGTATATGGAACAGCCACCTGGCTTCATTGATCCAGAACTTAAAGATTATGTGTATCTTCTCTTTAGAGTTGTCTATGGCCTCAAGCAATCCCCAAGACGATGGTATGAAACCCTATCCTTGTTCTTAATTGAAAGTGGTTTTACTAGGGGAGTAATTGATAAAACATTGTTCTATAAAAATGTAAAGGGTGATTTAATACTTGTTCAAGTCTATGTGGACGATATTATTTTTGGGTCATCTAATGAGCGCTTGTGCGAGAAATTTGCCAAGCTAATGCAGGACAAGTATGAGATGAGCATGATGGGGGGATGTCCTTCTTCCTTGGATTACAGATCAGTCAGAGAAAAGAAGGAATCTTTATCTGTCAGTCCAAGTACATCAAAGATTTACTCAAGAAGTANGGAATCTTTATCTGTCAGTCTAAGTACATCAAAGTTTTACTCAAGAAGTACAATCTAGAAGATGCATCAGCAGCTAAGACTCCCATGACAACGGCCATGAAGCTTGATGAAGACAAATCAGGTAAACCAGTTGACATCACAAGCTATCGAGGTATGATTGGCTCACTTCTCTATTTAACTACAAGTAGACCCGATATCATGTTCATAACTTGTTTGTGTTCAAGGTTCCAAACGGATCCTAGAGAGTCACATCTCATAGCCATCAAATGAATCTTTAGGTATCTCAAGGGCACACTAAATCTAGGGATTTAGTACCCAAGAGTTATAGGTTTTAATCTAATAGGCTATTCGGATTCAGAGTATGCAAGTTGCAGGATTGATAGGAAAAGCACATCTGATGCTTGTCAATTCCTAGGCAGAAGATTGGTGTCCTGGCAAAGTAAAAAGCAACATACAGTATCTACTTCTACTGCTGAAGCTGAATACATTGTTGCTGGAAGCTGTGTAGCTCAAATACTATGGATGATGAACCAATTAAAAGATTATGGCATGGAACACAAGAAGATTCCAATCATGTGTGACAACACTAGTGCCATTGTCATGACCAACAATCCTGTAGATCACTCCAGAACCAAGCACATAGATATCAGGTATCACTTCATAAGAGAACATGTTGAGGAGGGGACTGTAGAGTTACATTTTGTACCCACAATGCAACAAATTGCAGATATATTCACTAAACCTCTTGATGAAGCAATATTCAATAGGTTGGTTGGTGAATTAGGGATGCTTAACACAAGTTAGTAAATCCCCCTATCTGTAAAATCAAAGTTTTGATCATGTACATATGTTTTTCTTTTTGTTATTTGCCGAGTTGAAAACATATGTAAATAATCTATAAAATTGCTCAAAAAATCACTTCTGCATGCTATTTAATCATAATGGACTCAGACTTTAAAATTTTTAATTAATGATTATTATATGTTGTATGTTGTGTTATTTTTCATGAATTCAATGTGCATTGAGTGAAATTATTAGTAATAACTTTGAATTTATGCTCATTTAATTGCATGAACATAGGGGGAGTTAAATTCATATATTTCTAAATTTGTCATGATTTTTAGATGGATTTTTCTATGTTTTTCATGTAATTTTTATGCAATGAGAGGCCTTAGAATTGTCAAGGAATGTTTCTATTACTGGTTATGATTAAAAATCCTTGAATTGGTATTTATTTTAATTTGACAAAATTTAATTATGGTTTTTTATGAAAAATTGCCAAAATTTACTAAGTATCTTCAAAATTTCGAGATAGGGTCTATCTCGAAACTCATCTCGAAATTCTACTTGAATTTCGAATTTGAGCTTTCAGGAGTGAAGTTTTGAAAATTCTAAGTCTGGGAAGAATTTCGAGTTACAGTTTATCTTGAAAATCATCTCAAAGTTTGACTTAAGGTTCGAGTTAGAGTTCCCAGTGTGCCTGTTCAAAATTATGCTTTCTTCAAAATGTTCGAGATACAATCTATCTCGAAACTCATCTCGAAGTTCGAGATAGATTTCCAGATGTAAACATTTGAAGAGACTAAGTCTGGGAAATCTTTCGAGATAGTGTCTATCTCGACATTCATCTCAAAATTCGACATAAATTTCGAGATAACTCTTATCTCGAAACTTATCTCGAAGTGCGACTTAATGTTCGAGATAGAATTCCCTGGTGGTAGTTAGAATTTGTTTTGGGGTTCAGGGAATTTTGAGATAACTCCTATCTCGAAACTTATCTCGAATTTCGACTTGAAGTTCGAGATGGGTTTTCCCTAGAGGTTTTATGCTGTTTATTTGTTTAAGTGAATATATTTCGAGTTAGCCTCTATGTCGACCCTCAAGTCAAATTTCGACAAAGTTCGACATAGTGTTCGACTTAGATCCCCTGTGCGTACTTAAGTTTTTTTCTCATTTTTATAGGGGTATTTTTATCCTTTCACATTAATGCCTATATATACATCTCTAACCCGATTTTAATTTCACTTTTACCCATTTGTTTCAAACCTAATTTTTACAGCAAAACCCCCTACCCTATCCAACGATTTCTTAATCACAGCACTATTCATCATTTTTGTGTCTAATCTCATACATATCACGAACTACTGCCCGTTTTTTTTCCTATTCTCTGTCTGCATCAATTATTTTATGTGTTGTTGTGTTATTGAGTCATGTCTGTTCTTCTTCAAATATCGATACATACACACGCCTATACACACACTTTCTCACATTAATATTGTAACGGCAGGCTTTCAGTAGTTTGGTTGTTATTGTTGTGATTAATTTCATTTTATTGCTTTTCATTCCGTAGTTTAATTACACGTAATGCACCACGGTTGGTTGCTTAATTAAAAGGGATTAATCTGCATACGTTTCATTTCCTTGCTTAAGTGTTTGCTTTGTTTTTTTTTTCTCAATTAATTCACAGATTTTTTTTTCAAAAATGGCTCACCAATTTTCACTTGCTAAAAACAATTTTTATAATATTACTACGAAAATTGCTGATCAACTCCTGCGTTTCAAGTTTTGGGTACGATTTCTCAATTTGTACTCCAAAACTAGTATTGCTTTTAATGCAAAACCGACACTGGTCCATGATGTTTTGCAGCAGTTATGGACTAGTGCGGTTACTTTTGGGAGTAAATCGACCCCTATTGTTTTAGGTTTACCTTGGCAGGTCAGGATTACGAGGTTACAGAGGCGGTTTTCAATCGAGTTCTTGGTTTCCCAGTCAAGGATTCTTATGACCTTGAACCTACAGCGGCTGAGCGCCTGAAGTTTTTTGAAGAAATTGGATGTTATCCTCCTACTGGACGAATATCCACTTTTAGCATTCAAAAACAATTCTTTCATGTGGAATGGAATTACTTTTTCGAAGCTATTACTAGATGTTTTCGTGCACGCGAAAGAGACTTTCATCAAATTCCAATTCCTATGCAAATTTTTGGTGTTTCCCTAGCCCATGAACTCAACATTAATTATGGAAGGCTCATTCTTTCTGAAATAGTGGCAACAATGGGATCACCTGCTACCAAGGACATTGCAACTACCGATGTTGTTTACTGGTATCCTCGTTTCTTACAAATGCTTATTAATCATTTAGTACTGAATAATGCTTTATCTGTTAGGTAGGCATTTGTTAGGAGTCCCACCTCTGCATCTATTGGTATGAGTACTAAGTCACTTACTACTATTGCTAACCAGGATAAACATCAGGGTAAACCCATGTCTATTCCTGAGAATATTCGAGTGTGGCTTTCTTATGATGCAGGTGTCACTTCTCTTGCGGGGACTTCACAAATATCATCACATGCTCAGAATCCATCTGCTCATACTGACGCATTTCAAGGGATTCCTGACGAGCATCTTGATGACGACCAAGATGATGGCCAATCTCACAGCCAATTCACAGCCGGGTAAAGGGAGCAGCAACCGTCTCCTAGGTCAACACATGCTGATTCTGATCCCTTTGCTGGACAAGGTAATGAAGGAGGTACTTTCTTTGAACATGAGCAACTCTCTGTTCACACTACTAATACTTCTTCTTCCTCTAATTCTGATTTCGTGGCCCAAGATTCTGCTAACCCGCAGGATCTATCCCAGGGTGATAGCCAAATTTCTGAGTTTGATTCCATAACTTCTACCCTTCCACCCCTATTAACGGGAGGTAAAAGGCCGGAATCTGTAGAATTAGGTGAGAATTCTGATGAGAGTGACCCTGAAGTGCAGCCAGTAATAAGGAAGCGAGCAAAAATTTCCCAAGCTGCTACTTCAACAGCCCAGTCCAAACCTAGAGTGTCTCTCACAACCACTCCACCTCACGTGAGTGGTTCTCCCATTGCACATTCAACACCTAGGACTATTGGTGAGGATTTAGTGCCTTTTGAAGAGTCTGTTGCTTCAGTTAGGCCGGAAGTTTTAACTGCTTCTAAAGTACCTTCACCGGTACGTAGTGATGCTGTAGAGAGGATCGGTTCTCCTGTTGTACATGAACACTCTGCAGCCTCTCAGCCTGAGATTCAACCTCAGGACAAGACAGGATCCTTAGATCCCATAACTGCTACTAATGTTACTTATCCATTTTCTGCAGGTACTATTTTTAATCTTAGTCATGTTGTTGAAGACATACACGAGCGTGAGATAGGGAGTGTGTGTGAGCGTTTAGGGAGTGAGGGACCTTCATTTTTAAGGCCCGAAACNACTTCATTTTTCAGGCCCAAAACTGAGCGAAAAACACTAACAGAATGATCTTTAGAGCGAGAACACCTAAGCCAAACACCGTCCCTAGTTCTTGAAAATCTTGATACTCGTATGACAGCAATTGAAACTCAGATGGAGCAGTTCGGGCAGTCGATGAGGCAGTTAGGGGTAAATGTTGGAGATAACAGGAAAGCTCTTGATGACTACGCGGCACGAATGGCAAGTCAAGCTGTAGCTTTAAATGAAATGACGAATAAAGTTAATGACTTGGGCCATGCTGGTGGTGTCTTGGGCAGTACACTGTATGAAAGAATGGGGAGCGTCGAAGGCGTTCTGCATACCATGGCAGTGGAGGTCAGGAGAATGATGTATGCAGTTCGGCATTTAGTTCCCCTAGAGTGTTTTGATGAGCAATATAATCAACCTCCCCCGGATGATGATGGTGCTGGTGGTGCTACTGGAGCTGGTACTGGACCTTCTGGATTTGGTTTTGGTGGTTCCTATACTACTGAAGGATCTGGTGCTCAAGGTGGTGTTCAGGATAACTCACCTAAGGGGGAGAGAGGAAATGAGATGACACAACAGTCACTACTGGTTGAAGAAGAGATTGAACTATTGAAGGAAAGTGAGCCAGTGACTAATGATGAGGCTTAGAGGAAGAGAAAGGGTAAAGCAGTGGTGGTTGAATAAGAAGAGCCATTCACTGACTTTGGTGATCGACAGGAAGAAGTACATGTTGATTCTAATTCTGATATGAAGGATGTACCTCTAGCACATGCTATTAAGAGATCCTTGGAGGAACAAGGTGGAGGTGCTGGGGCGTCTACTGAAGAGATTCCTGTTGACGAGGAGACCCTGAAAGCTCAATATTTAGCCTTGGAACAAGCTCAGTTCTTTAAAATGAAGATGATGCAAGATAAGGCTGATTTTCTTGAGAAGCAAGTGGAGCTCAAGGAAAAGTAGTATGATCATGAGCTTGCCAGATTAGCTGATCCTCATATTGATTTGGACAAACGAAGGATTGGATAAAAATGGGACGATGCACGGAAGATACTAATGGGGACTTGTGCGAATGGAATTCATAACAAGGAGGCAGATGATTTATTCTACAACTTGAACTTGAAGAATCCAATGACTGTGGACTACATAAGTGCTTTGAAGAGGATGATTTCTAAAGTTCGTGTTGGATATAAGACGGTGGTTAAGGAGTGGCAAGTAATTTTGTCCTTAGTTGATGGAGCCCCAATGTCTTTCATGTACGTGGATGATCAATTTATGTCGAGAAGATCTGCGTCAGAGTTGTTCTTGCTAGCAACTAAAATTTAATACTCTCAAGTTGAGGAACTTAGCATTCTGTACAGAGATCAGTTAATGCAGCTAGCAGAGGACAAGAGACCAGAATTCTCAGCAAATCCAGATGTTGTTCGAATGGTAGTAGATGGAAGAATGAAGAGGATTAGTATGGAGGAAAATGATCTAATGGCTTTATCGGTGGAATCTCTAAAAGCTGTCTGTAGACAAATGATGAGTAAGGGATTCACATCTGACATTAAGGAAAAATCAGTGGAGTTCATTGAAAAAATAATATTCAAGAAGTACAACGAGATATGGAAATGTGATGTCGTTGCTCCAAATCCTCTAGACAATGTGAAGATTGAGCCAGAGCTTATGGAAAGAAAATGGAATATTCTACAAGCTGTGAAAAGTGTAGATGAAGCTCTGACTCTTCCTTCTGGACCACTGGAACAAGGAGAAATAAGGGAGGCAGTTGGTGTTCCAGGCAGAGATAGTGTATACTGGATTCACTCTTACGCTGATGATACAGCTGATGCTTTGGTATTCATTGATGCAGACCAGAAACAGACCTTCTTGCATATGAGTAGGAAATGGCTGCTACAGACTCAAGATGCTGCATTTATAGATAAAGTTAAAGAATAATTCAAATGGGGCAATGTTGAGGATATGTTTGTGGATGAGAAGCAGAGACTACTGAAGTACTTATCTGAGATAGTGCAGGAGAAGAGACGAATGGAGTTATATGCGGCTAGTGTTTTCAATACCAACCGTGTCAAGGGCTACCCTAAGATGATCTACTGTCAGTTTAAAGCTGATAAAACTCACTGGAAGTCTCAGCTCATAATGAAGAACTTTGAAGATATTCCAAAGATCAGGACTACTCAGGAAATGGACAAACTCAGAAGGCTTTTCAGACATCCGTATCCAGAACCCAAGAATCCTCTAGAGATGGAAGCAGTAAGCCTATTGAATGCTAGATGGGCACAGTTACATGATCCAGCATACAAGAAAGAACAACAAAACAAAGAAAGGCGCAGAAAATAGAAAGAAGATGAGCGCGGAGCTGGAAAAGAAGTTAGGAAGGGGAAACAGAATTAGAATTAAAGTTCAGAGGGATGTGAACTTGAAGTTGGAAAAACTTCATATCTTTTGGTTGCTCTAACTCACTTGAGGAAAATTCACCTGACCACGGTATGCGAGATAGGCTAATTCACCATACTGTAACCGTGAATCAGAGTGGATCCAATAAGGTGATATGAGTTTGACTGAAAGGCATGAAATAATCCAGGTGATAGAAATCATTCCAATGATCTTTGATTCGAGGTTCGAATTCTCTGTCTAGCTTATGTTTTACTTAATAAGTTCTTTGTATTGTTTTCAAATTTCCATTCAGTTGTAACATGAACAAGACATTAATGTTACTTATCTTTCCTCGTCTCATTATTTAGTTGAGTTATCCTTCTTTAATTTGAATGTCATTGTTAGACAATCAAATAGGGGGAGATTGAAAAGCAGAGTGTCTAAACTTGTAACACTGTAACTTATGTAACTCAACTAAAGTAAAGATACTTAACCGGAAGACAATCAAGAACAAGAAGTCACAGAGAAATCAATACAAAATGAAGACAA
>QRFB01011626.1:8857-25771 GCA_008931105.1 Oenanthe javanica
GACGTTCTTGAAGGTGCTCGTGTGGATACCATAGAGGTGTTTTCGAGAGGAAGACACAAGTCGTGAAAGCTAGGATCTCCGTTGAGTTCGTGTAAACCAAGACCAGACAAAGGTATGATTCCGTTTCACAATAATCAGTCTAGGCTTATACATGATCCTGCGTTTAGGGTTTCGAATTTTTGTTATATTTACGTTTAATCCGCTACGTTTTATGCCTCAGAACCCAACAACCTCCTTTTGAGAGGAAATATCTAGAGATGAGTTTATGTCCCTATTAAGATCTGTGCCCTTTTGAGAAGACATAGTCTGGTTTACATAGGTTGGTACCCTTACCTTCTTTCTCCTAGACTCACCAAGACCCTCTATGGGTTCTGTGATCTGACTACCACCCTTATTTGCTGCATCTTGTGCCGTTTCACCACTTATCTTTGGAATGGCTTCTAATCTAGGGGTAGTGGTCCTCTTCCTTTTAGAAACCTGATCCTGTTGGGAGGAGTCAGGCTCTTGGCTAATTGATTTTGAGACTCTAGATGGTCTAACATCTTTAAAAGGTTTGAAGTGCTGGTTAGGAATGATGAGGTCAACACCATTCTCACCACTCAGGGAAAATACATTGTAGTCCCCAACAATGTTTAAATTCAATCTCTTAATAATTGAAAGCATGAAGTCAGTAATAAACAATCTCAATTCTTAGTTAAGAGGTTTACTGACTAACATAGAATGAGTGCTTTTCTTTAATGTTGGGGACTCCATACATTGCACATTATCTAGATTAATTATGCCTACCACAGAATTGAAAATAAGCATAAAGAATCTAGAATAGTAGATTACCGGCTTTCTGCTATCATTCTTGCCAAGAACCAGTTTGAAAAGAGGCATCAGGAGCTTTCCAATATCAATTCTGTAGCTGTACACCATGAAATGTACAATCTTCCTAATGTAGGCTAGAACCTCATTCCAGCCACTGGTCTTGCTCTACATAGCCCTTGAGACAATATCTAGTACCATGCTTCATTCCTTATTCAAGTACTTTCTATCCATTCCTCCTGATGGATACCAGTCATCACCAACAAGGCTTGTTTTGGGTCCAGCATACCCAACCATTTTGAAGAAGTTAGAGAGTTGTTCTTCACTTGCAGGCTCTTGAAAAGGAACATCCTTCTCAGCTTCCACTTTGAGAGCAATGTTGACATGAGTAGAGACAATGGTGTAGGAGGTACCATTGATTTGAAACTTAATGGAGCTTGAGTCCTTCTCCCCCTCACACGTTACAGAGGTCTACAACTGCAATAGCCTTGGAATTTCCAACATAGGACTATTGTTGAGAGCAAATGACAAGTAAGAGTTGTTCATGAAGCCAACAAAAGTTTTGAAGGCTTCACCAGCTTCATCCACAGAAGCCATTGTGGTGAAGTTGGTTTGGGCAAGAGAACAAATGATTTGAGGTCCAGACATGGTTAAGAGTTTGAAAGTTTAGAAATATAGAGCAATTTAAAGACGAAGTTGCAGAGAAAATAATGGGTTTTTAGGGCGTTAGAATATTTGAGAGTTTAAAGAGAAGAGGAGAGTGAGGGAGATTTTAACTGTTTGTATATATATGATGTGAAAAAGTAGTTATCAAGGCTGAATTTCAATCGATTGATTTGACAGTTGTATCTATTAATCCATTCGCTTCTTGACAGCTAGAAATCACAAACACTCTTGACAGTAACATTAGCGGTTAGAGAATATATAAAATAAATGAATAACTCTAATATTAACTGTTGACAGTATGTTATGCGGGTATTTAGAAAACTACATTGTCAATGAATACTGATAGTAAGTTTATGACAGTATGTTTCAGTCTCGCATACTATACTGTCAATACTTTTCAAACGATCGACAATAACTTATTACTATATGACAGTATGGATAAAATACACTGTCAAGAAACTTGACAATACTTGTTATTAACCTCATATGAATTAAGTTACTTAAAAATAAATTAGTTAACCTCTCAGTAAAATATCATCATGTGTATCCACTGTGACAGAAATCAAAACACCTCAAGAGGCCATTAATTCACAGTGAATTTCAGTTAACTAAATTTTTGATCAACTAAACAGAATTACATTAAAAGATAAATTTAACATACTCAATTCACTCACCAGCCTGTTAAATGTCTTTTCATCCAATGGTTTAGTGAAAATATCTGCAAGTTGCTTCTCTGTGGGCACATAGATCAGCTTGATTGTGTCTTCCTCCACATGCTCTCGAATGAAATGATGTCTAATGTCAATGTTCTTAGTTTTGGAGTGTTGAACAGGATTCTCAGAAATTGTTATGGCTCTAGTGTTGTCACAAAAGATAGGAATTCTTTGCAGAGTCAACCCATAGTCCAATAGTTGGTTCCTCATCCAAAGTAACTGAGCACAACAACTACTAGCTGCAATGTATTCAGCTTCTGCAGTTAAATTTGACACTGAATGCTGCTTCTTGCTAAACCATGAAACCAATCTTTCTCCCAAAAATTGACAGCTTCATGTTGTACTCTTTCTGTCTATTCTGCAACCAGCATAGTCTGAGTCTGAATATCTAACCAAGTCAAAACCAGATTCTTTAGGATACCAAATCATTCATCTATACATCTTGTTGTGCACCTTCTTTCCTTTTGGATCCTTGTCAAGTTGAGTTTCTGTTGAGATTGGAGTTTTTGCAGGAGATGAGTCTTCCATGTCAAATCTTTTCAAAAAATCCTTGACATACTTTGTTTCACAAATAAATATTCCATCTTCTTTTTGATAGACTTGTAGTCTAAGAAAGAATACCAATTCACCCATCATACTCATATCATATTTGTTATGCATTAACTCTGAAAATTTCTTGCATAACTCTTCATTTATTGAGCCAAAAATTATGTCATCAACATAAACTTGGACTAGAATGATATCATTTCCATGTTTTTTGTAGAAAAGAGTTTTATCCATAATCCCTCTTGTAAAATCATTTTCAAGAAGAAACTTGGAAAGAGTGTCATACCAAGCCTTTGGTGTTTGCATTAAGCCATACAATGCCTTGAGCAGTCTGTACACAAAATTCTATATTTTTGGATCTTCAAATTCTGGGGGCTGTTCAACATACACTTCTTCTTCTAGCTCTCCATTAAGAAAAACACTCTTAACATCCATTTGAAAAAGCTTGAAGTTGTTGAATGCAACAAAAGCCAAAAATATTCTTATTGCCTCAAGTCTGGCAACAGGAGCAAATATTTCATCATAATCAATCTCTTCATGTTGACAGTAACCTTTTGCTACCAGCCTTGCTTTGTTTCTTGTGACAGTACCACAATCATCCATCTTGTTCCTATAAACCCATTTAGTTTCTATTACGGATTTATTCTTTGGTCTAGGCACCAATTCCCAAACACATCTTCTTTCAAATTGATTAAGCTCTTTTTGCATGGCATTAATCCAATCTGGATCAATCAATGCTTCTTCTAGAGTTTTGGGTTCAGTTTGAGAAAGGAAACAAGAGTACATGCATTTATTTACAACATTTCTTCTTGTTTTGACTCCAGTTCTTGGATCACCAATGATTAGATCATTAGTGTGATCTCTGTTCCATTTTGTTTCTCTTAGAGAGTCACTAGAGTCTTCAACACCTTATTGGTTGACATCATCTTTTGCTCTTGTACTATTGAAAACATCAATTTTTTCAAGTCCACTATTCATGGGAACATTCTCAGAAAAATCAGTTGTTTGAGCAGTTCCTTCATTGTCTCCAGACTGGATATGAACAATTGTTGGACCAGAAATTGTGTGATCAACTCTTGGTGAGTCTTCATCAATCTCTTCTAGATAGCCTTGATTTTCAAAGGCTAAAGGTTCTGTTTCTTGACTTCCTTCAACTCCAAGAAATTTTGTTTCATCAATGGTGACATTTACACTCTCATCCACAGTCTTGTAAATAATGATGTAGACTTTGTATGCAGTTCTGTCAATTCCATACCTCGTGAAGATTCCTTCAAGTACTTTAGTATCAAATTTTCCTTTGATCTCAGTTGAATCTTTCATGAAGTAGCACTTGCTTCCAAAGATATGAAATTAGTTGACAATAGGTTTTCTTCCTGTGAGCAATTCATAGAGTGTCTTTCCATAGGTCTTGTTGACTACAATCCTGTTTTGAGTATAACATGTTGTATTGATTGCTTCACCCCAAAATTAAGTAGGAAATTTTGCTTCGCTCAACATTGCTCTTGTAGCCTCAATGAGAGTTCTGTTCTTTCTTTCCACAACACCATTTTGTTGAGGTGTCCTTGGTGTAGAGGATTGTTGAGTGATACCATTGTCTTTGCAGAAATCATTCATGATACTGTTTTTTGAACTCAGTATCATTGTCACTTCTCAAGGTCTGCACCTTGTACTTGGGATTCTTGTCAAGAACCCTTATCAAATCAATAATCTCTTGAGTAGCTTCATCCTTGGTTGCTAGAAACCTCACCCAAGTGTATCTTGAAAAGTTATCAACCATCAATAAGGCATATCTTTTTCTTGCCAGTGATTGCACATTCACAGGACCAAATAAGTCCATGTGAATAAGTTGAAATACTTCATTAATTGAACCACTTGGAGTGCTTTTGTGAGTGGCTCTCCTTAGCTTCCCTTTTTGGCAATCCTCACACAATCATTCTTGACAGAATTCAAGTTGAGCAAGCCTTTTCACCAACTCTCTCTTCATTAGATAATTCATTGCTTTAAAGTTCAAATGAGAAAGGCTTCATAGGATGAATCCTTACTGTAGAAACATTACACTTTGTCTTGTCTAACTGAATCCAAATCAGCTATAAAGAGGCTTCATTTTCTTACTCCTTGAAGTGTTTCATCTTCTGTCTTCTTGTTGACAATGGAGCATCTATCTTGATCAAAACCAACTTGGAATCCTCTTTCACAAAATTGAGTTACACTCAACAGATTATGCTTTAAATCATTTACTAGAGCAATTTTCTCTATCTTCAAATTTCTAACTTCTAGAATGTCATATCCCATTATAAAACCAATACTGTTGTCACCAAAGGTCACATAAGGGCCAACCATTTTCTTGAACTGTGATAGCAGGGCTTTATCACCTGTCATGTGTCCTCAGCATCCATTGTCAATGATCCACATGATTCTTTTATTTTTCCTATTGCCCTGCAAAACAAATATTTCAAGTTGCTTTTGGTACCCAATTTTCATTGGGTCCATTTTGCTTAGCTAGTTCACAGATTGAATCTTGAACAATTGTTTTTCTTTCTTTTGCTTTGAGCATGACTCATGTAGCTACCCATTCAGTTTTGATAACTGATGTAATAGCCTAATTCTTGGGTGGCTTGTTCATCCTATCTTTAAGAGGACTTGGAGTCTTTGCCTTTTCAATTTTAACATTCTTATGCAGACATACTTGATTATTATGAAAAGGCATGTTAAATCAAATACTCATCGAATTCATTCTACACGAAATGCAATCAAAATCACCACAGTGAGATACTTGTCTGTTCTTTAAAGGCATGTTGTGTAAATTTCTATTAACAGGTGTAGCATTCTTTACTTCAGACTTACTCTTAGTACATGCATGAGTTAAATGACTAGAAGACCCATAATTATTACAAAACTTTCTAGGAGCATTAGGAATGTAGCCATAATTATTCTTTTTGGTTTATCCCTAACTTCCCATTTCTGTTATTCTTGGTCTTCATGACAGTAGGTTTAGAAGTTACTGTCTTACTAGTGTTGACAACAAGTTTAGATGGAAATGTATTGACAGTATGATTTGATCTTACTATCTTGATATCAGCTTCTCAACTTACTGTCTTTCTAGTATTGACAACATCTTCTAGACCCTAAGTACTGTCAAGGGCAAGGCTAACTGTCTTGGGGATTTTAACAGTATCTTTCAATTTAAGGGTCCTATTGACAGTATCATTGTCCTCATCAGCTAATTCTTATTTAAGAATTAGTGATTCCTCATCAAATTCAAACTCAGCCTTTTTGAATAGAGGATTCTTAGCTCTTTTCAGTATAGAGGGTCTGACAATAAGTTTTTCAGAACTAGTGTCATCCTCTACAGCCTGTTGCTTACCATTTTTCTTTTCATATTTAAATCATATACCTTTTTTTTTATTTTCAGTATTGTCAGCATGATATGATTTTAACAATGAAGAAGAATTCTTGTAAGTCTTGATTTTAAGTTCATTTTCAGAGATCTGTTTTCTGAGAAATTCCTAAATCTGGGAAGCACATACTACCTTGTTCTCGAGAATTTCATTTTCATGTTGTAAGGACTCAAAATCATCATGTTTAAGTTCTAGTTCTTGATTCTTGTTCTTTAATAACTTGTTAGAACTAGACAAGTTGACAATCTCTTCATTTGCAGCTAACATACTTGTATGATTGTCAAAGATTTCAGAACTTAAACTTTCAACAGTTTTCTTATACTAAGATGCATTCATATCAACAGTAGTAAGAATGGGTACATGACTGGATGAAGTAGGTGAGTCTTCTTCTGACTTTTCCATGAGAGCAATATTTCCATATTATTCTTCATCTTCATCATCAGATTCTTCACAGCACTTGCCTTCATCCACAAATGCCCTTCCTTATTGCTTTTTGAGCAAAGCCTCATACTTTACTTTGAGTTTCTCACAGTCATTGTCATTTCTTCTCACTTACTTTTGCTTTTTGCATTCTGTTGCAAAATGTCACATCTCATTACAGTTGTAACATCATATCTTTGATATGTCCACCATTCATGTCTTGTATCCACCTTTGTCATTTCCTCTAGGCTTTGAGGTGCTCCCTCTGTTGAACCTGGAACCTTGTCCTTTGGGCTTGAAAAAATTATTTTTCTTGAACCTTAAGTTTGAGAACTTTCTCGCCATGTAGGCCATTATTTTATTCTCCATATTATCAAGTTCATCCATGGTGTAGAACTCATCTTCATCACTATCCTTGAGTTCAAGTGTCACACTTTCATCTTCATCGGTTACTTCTTCAATCTTGATCTGTTGATGTTGAGATTTATGTAGCTGCAACATCTTTGAGTCTTGGTCCACTAGAGCATTTGATGTGTTGACCATCTTTCCTCTTTGGCCAGTTTGAATAGCTCTTTTCTGTAACAGCTCTAGCTCATAAGTTTTAAGAATGCCATACAAATTTTCAAGAGACACTTTAGACATATCTCTCCCTTCTCTTGCGACAGTGACCTTGTACTCCAAGTGGTAAGGAAGTGTTAACAGAAATTTCATGTTAACTTCCTTCTTATCATAGAATTTGCCATGCAGCTGCAGGTCATTGATTAACCTGTTAAATCTCTCAAACATCTATGTCAACCCTTCACTTGGTTTGACCATCAATATATGTCTTTGATTGTCATCCACTTCCTATGTTCCTTCACACAGAATCTCAATGGTTTCCCATATTTGTTTTGCACTAGTATAATTGACAATATTATTGTACATAACATTGTCAAGAGCCTTAATGATTATAAACTGCAAACAATCATCCAAAGAAACTTTTTCCTTTTCTGTATCATTGTACTCAGAAACCTTTTTAGGAACCTAGTGGGCAGGTATTGTCTAACCCTCCATTGTGGTTTCAGGTACATATGACTGAGATATAAAATGACCATTTTTTAAGATACCAAGATAAAGTGGGTTGGCTGTTTTTATGAATAATGTCATCTTTCTTTTCCATAGTGTGTAATGTTCTTTGTCAAAGGTGGGTATCTTTATGCTGCTTACTTTCTGTGCACTCATTTTTAGATCTTTTCAGGTTATGTATATCTAACCTGCCGCTCTGATACCAGTTATTAAATAATATGAGTGTTGTAGAAGGGGGGTTGAATGCAACTTACAAAATAAATATTTTTCTTGCTAACAACAAACAAGACAATAACACTAGTAAGTTATGAAATGCAGACAAATTTAAGCAAGCATATGAGGACATGTGTTATAACTTCAAAAAATAATTTTATTATTTTTTATTTGTTACAACTGATTGGAAAATAATTCCAGCTACAAAGAAACAAGAACAATGGATTTGCTAATGTTTCTTGCTTGAGAGAAAACCTAGCTCAGTTTCATACAAAAAAATGCTTGTGAGAAATATGTATTTATATTAAAACACATATCCCACTTACATGTGCACTTTTCCTTTGTCCTAGAATAAAGCTCAGAATAGAAACTGTGCTTTTATGGTTCAACCTTGGCTTAATTCTATTTATAGATAAAGTTGTGCTGAGATCACATAAATCTGTAACTCCTGGTGCACACCTTGTCTTTTTGTTTGTTTTTTCCCAAGTTGCAGTGGTAGGCTTGACAGACTAGATAGTAATCTCTAAATTATTCCTTGTGCTTTCACTATCTAATCTGCTACCTGGGACAGACTATCAGCTTCACTAAACATATACTGTCAACTTCTAGCTCCACTATGGTGACAGTATCTTTGGCTCCGCACAGTTTGTTGTCAAGCCTCGATAGATCCTTGAATTTTACTGTCTCCAAAGCTGCTGTCAACTATCCCCGCTAAACGTGTTGTCAGTAAAACTTGCTGTCTGTGAATCTTCATTCTCCGTCAAGTTTACTGTCATTGGAATAGTTGATGTCGTCTATTCTTTTATGATGTCACTTGAATATGTTGTCGTAGGCTTCATTTGTAGAATGTTAATCATAAAGTCTTGACACATGTTGTGCCTGAATACTTTGTGAACTTCTACTTCATGGATCATGTTATTGTATTTGTACAAGACAGTAACTATTGAGACTTACTGTCACCTACTTGGCTTTTAAACATACTGTTAAAAGTGACTACTAAACATACTGTCAATATACATATGACAGTACATTTTACTTAGTTAACTTTTAGTTGATTACAATGTTAACACCACAATCTCAAACAGTTTATATGAATGTGGAAGAGTTGGCCGCTTGCAAATGGCTTCGATCATGAAAGGAGTACATGGCAAGGAGGGTTTAATAGACGTTTTTGACCTTGCCATAAATTCTGCCTTTTATGATTCTTATCTCTACACATTTACTTATACAGGTGTTGGCACACATGCACATACTCAAAATGTGGATAGAAGCTGGTGGAGGGCAGAAGTATGTGTCGAATGTGTCGACCACCAGTAATTAAGATGATCAGTGCTTATTACATACAGTAGTGTAGGGAGGAAAGAGTGTAAATAAAGGGATGTTAAACAGGATGAAGAAACAAGCATGGCAAATGGTATCACGATTGACATATACTTTTGACACGGGTTAGTTGACATACACCTTCCTTCATGTACTTTCTTTTGTTATCCTCCAGTTATTTCACGAGAAGTGGTCATATGTCAAGTCTATTTCCACCTATTAAGATTTATATTTTCTAATTAAAAGAATGTGAAAGAGGAAAAGATTTTTATGAAAGGTTTGTCACGTCATCTATCTTTTATTTTTCCTCGACTCAGGTTTGTATGTAGATGAGAGTCCATATGGACAAGTACCAGTTTTATATTCATTTAAGTAAGTATAAATAATATTATAAATTTATCAAAGATACTTGACCAATATATGGTTATTGAATGAGTAGAATGTTTTTGAAGATGATTACTTGAGCACATAAATCTACAAGGAGAAATTAGCAGTTCCCAACCCTATTAATCTACATGTTGCTCTGTATTTGGTGGCAGAGCATCTAGGTCAGAGTATGACAATGTTAAGGGTATTATACACCCTTGAAAGATGAACAAATATAAAGTGTTTAAATAAGAAAGGAGATGAGATAGTAGATAGAAAGAGACGAGAGTTGCAAAGAAGACATTTATATCTTTCCACATATTCCCCATACAAATAGATATATCTACTACTTATACAATTTTTATTCTTAAAAGATATATAAACTGCCATGTAATAAACTGCCATGTAACTGTCGCAAATCAGTTATTGTGTAAATTAATTTTCCCTCTAAATGATATTACTTAAATTATGACAAATACAACTCTTGTAACATTGCTCCTCCCTTCAAGAAGACTTGTCCTCAAGTCTGAAGTCTAGCCAAAGTTGAATCAACCGGAAAATCTGGAAATTTTCGTAAAAAGTTTTCTGTAATTTCCCAAGTGGCCTCGTGGTCAGGTTTGTGTAACCATCGCACCAAGTATTGAACTTGAACCGCATTATTAACTTTTCTGAAGAATAGCTTGAGGAATCTGTATAGAAGTAGGATTAGTGACATTCATCCAGCTAGGCAAGGTGAGAGTAAGTGGAGGAGTTCCATGGAAAGCTTTGAGTAAAGACACATGGAAGACATTATGGATTTGTGCATCTGCTGGTAACTTGAGCTTATAAGCCACTTTGCCTATCACTGCTTCAACTTGGAAAGGTCCAAAATACCTTTGAGACAATTTCTGATTTGTTTTTCTGTGTATTGAAACCTGTCTATACGGTTGGAGTTTTAACCAAACCCAGTCTCCAACTTGAAAAATTCTGTCACTTCTATGTTTATTAGCTTGGTTCTTCATTCTACATTAAGCTATAAGCAAATGGTGTTTTAAATCAGCAATCATTAACTCTCTTTTCTGCAAACTTCTATCAACTGTGACATTAGTTGATTCTCCAGCTAAGTAAGGCAAGTGCAGTGGGGGAGGTTGATTATAAACCACTTCATAAGGTGTAAGACCAGTAGCTGTATGGAAATTGGTATTATACCACCATTCAGCTAAAGGTAACCAAGAACACCATTCCTTCACATGATCACCGCACATACACCGCAGATAAGTCTCCAAACACCTGTTGACAACTTCAGTTTGACCATCAGTTGCAGGATGATAAGCTGAAGACAACAAAAACTCTGTACCATGTATAGTGAACAGATTTTTCCAAAATTCGCTCAAGAAAATAGCATCCCTATCACTCACTATGCTTCTAGGCCAACCATGCAATTTAAACACATTATCTAAATATATTTGTGCCACCTGAACCGCTGTAAAAGGATGAGAAAGTGCTATGAAATGCCCATACTTACTTAATCTGTCCACTATTACCAAAATTACATCCTTACCATTTGACTTAGGCAAATCAGTGATAAAATCCATAGATATGTCTATCCAAACCTCTTCAAGAACAGGTAGTGGTTGCAACAGTCCTGGATAAGCCGAAGTGTCATATTTTGCAGATTGACATATTTGACAACTTCTAACAAAACTTCTGACATCTTTTGTAAGCCCTTTCCATGAAAAAATAGCTTTGATTCTTTTAAGAGTGATATCTCTACCTGAATGCCCTCCTCCTAGAGTCATGTGTTGCCAAGATAAAATCTTCTCCTTTAATGTAGAATCAGGTCCAATAAGAATTTTATTTTTTTCTTAATCAGATTACCAACTAGAGTATAATCTTCCCATTTACCCCGATTCTGTTGCAATTTTGCCAAAATATCCAAAATCTTCTCATCACATTGATAACTTGCATCAATTAATGCTTCTACATCAGAAGAAACCACTGAGATAGCTAAGCATAAAACCTCAGCATTTGTAACCCTTGACAAAGCATCTGCAACTAAATTTTCTTTACCATGCTTATATTGTATCTCGTAAACAAAACCTAAGAGCTTAGCTAACCAGAATTGTTGAAATGGAGTTGAAATTTTTTGTTGTAGCAACCATTTGAGACTTTTCTGATCTGTTTTGATAATAAAGTGATTACCAGTGAGATATTGTTCCCACTTCTGGACAGCAAACACAATTGCTAACAACTCTTTCTCATAAACTGACAATTTTTGCCACTTTGGTCCCAATGATCTACTAATAAATTCCAAAGGGCGGGAATCTTGCATTAAAACAGCCCCTATACCACTTTTAGATGCATCAGTTTCCATGACAAACTCCTTAGTAAAATCAGGTATAGCTAACACATGTGATTTTGTCAAGGCATGTTTTAATAACTCAAATAATTCTTGAGCTTTCTCATTCCACTGAAATCTACCTTTTTTCAACAAATCAGTCAAATTTCTACTTATTACAGCATACCCTCGTACAAATTTTCTATAATAACCAGTTAGGCCTAAAAAACTTCTTACCTTCTTAATTGTTCTTGGAACAGGCCAACTCTCTACAACTGATATCTTTCCAGGATCTGCCTCAACTCCCTTTGCAGATATAAAATGACCCAGATATTCTATTTTTTCAACAGCAAATATGCATTTACTCTGTTTAGCATACATCTTGTTATCCTTCATTAGTTGAAAAACTGCTTCAAGGTGTTTCAAATGATCTGCTAAATTCTTACTATACACCAATATGTCATCAAAGAAAACAAGCGCACATTTCCTAAGTAAAGGCCTAAAAACAGAGTTCATCCAACTTTGAAAAGATGCAGGCGCATTTGTCAAGCCAAAAGGCATGACTAGAAATTCGTAATGACCGGTATGTGTTTTAAATGCAGTTTTGAATACCTCATCCGGATGCAATCTGAGTTGATGGTAACCAGCCCTTAAATCCAATTTGCTAAAACATTGGGCACCAGCTAACTCATCAATGAGTTCTTCAATAACAAGAATTGGAAATTTGTCTTTGACTGTTTTTCTATTCAATTCCCTGTAATCAATGCATAACCTCCAAGTTTCGTCCTTCTTACCTACTAGTACCACCGGTGAAGCAAAAAGACTGTTACTATCTTGGATAATCCCTCTTTCGAGCATTTCTTGTACTAGTTGCTCAATAATGTCTCTTTGTTTAAGAGGATACCTATAAGGTCTTATGTTAACAGGCCTGGCATTAGGTTCCAATGGAATCTTATGATCATATACCCCTCTATGTGGAGGTAATTCAGAAGGTTCCTCGAAAATTATAGAGTAGTTACTCTTCAATGCTCCTAATTCTGGCCATTTCTTCTACACCTTATCCTGCACATTATTCCTTGTTGAAACTGAAGCTTCTATATTGGGCAACTCCTTCACTTGAATGAAATAAAGCTGTGCAGCATTATTTAGCAGCTTCTTAGATGGTTGCTTCTCAAGTATTTTTAACTTTTGAGACGGTATCCCCTTTAAAGTTACCTAGTGATCTTGATATATAAACTCTATCTTTAACTTCTGAAAATCCTAATAAACAGGTCCTAAAGTACTTAACCATTGAATACCAAGTACCATATCACAACCTCCAAGTGGAATTAACATAGTTTCTGCTACAAACTCATGGCCATTCATTTGCCAAACAAACTCTTTACACATCTGAGTACAAGGGATGTGATTTCCATCAGCCACTATTATAGCTTGAGGATTAATGGAGTCTAGATTGCACTGTAGTTCCTTGGCCAAGTTTACATCAACAAAATTATGAGTACTCCCTGAATCCACTAAAATATGAAGTGTCTTGTTCTTTGTAAATCCCTTAACTCTCATGGTTTGGAAATTATGGTTCCCAGCCAAAGCATTCACTGAAATACAAGGTTCACTTAGATCTACAGTTTGTTGCACTACTTCTGCCTCCATTTCTTCTTCAGATTCTCCTGGTACTTCAACAGTAAACAATTGTGGCTCTCTAAACTTACATTTATTCCCCCTCTCATATGGTTCATCGCAAAAATAACAAAGCCCTTTGGCGATTTTCTCTGCCCTGACATCAGCTGGTACAAACCTGTTATTTCTTGATTGTTTAGGATTGAATTTAGTCAAAGCCAATTGGTTAGATTTGTTATTGGGATTTGGCAACAAAGGTGGTTTAGTATTAGCCAATAAAGGAACAGTTTGTATTGGTTTTGGCTGAACATTAAAAGAAGGTTTGGTAGATTTTTGGGACATCATATTTAACGATTCCTCCTGCAACCTTGCATACTCTATAGCTTGAGAAATTATGGTAGGTTTAAAAGCCCTCACAAATGGTTTCACAGATGGTTTAAGACCCTCAATAAAACTATCAAGGATGTATGTGTCTGGGAGTACATGATTAATTTGTGTCATAATAGCCCTCAAATCTTCGAATTCATCGATATATATCTCTAAGCTATCATGCTGCATCAATTTGTTAAATTGTTCTACTATGTTGCTTCCATTATCTTCTCTAAATCGTGCAGTCAAATCAGCAGTAAACACTCCCCATTCCACATTCTTTCTCACAGACAAATAACTAGAAACCCAATTTTCAGCCTTATCTACCATGTACAATGAAGCTAAATCTACCCTCTGTACATCTTCAATTTTACAAAGCTCAAAGTACTTGCAAGCTTTCTTGATCCAAACTCTAGGATTAGATCCATCAAATTTTGGAAATTCTAATTTAGGCATAAATCCAAGAGGTCTGGTTACAGAATTGTTACCTTGATGAGGGGCATTTACTGGAGTTTCTTCTTGATTTCTTGGTATATTGTCACGAGTCTGAATCTGATCTTTCATATCAGTAATTGCTTGCATCATCTTAATCATATTCTCTTCAAGTCTTTTAATATGTTCATCTTGTTTCTTCGAATTACTCTCAATCATCAACGGCAATTGTTCTTCCATAACTGATGCTTTTCTTGTACGCGCTGCCAGATTTAATGAAAAATCAGAAAAGATACCAAGATGATGGCTTTGATACCAATGTTAAGGGTATTATACACCCTTAAGAGATGAACAAATATAAAGTGTTTAAATAAGAAAGGAGATGAGATAGTAGATAGAAAGAGATGAGAGTTGCAAAGAAGACATTTATATCTTTTCACATATTCCCCATACAAATAGATATATCTACTACTTATACAATCTTTATTCTTAAAAGATATATAAATTGTCATGTAATAAACTGTCATGTAACTGTCGCAAATCAGTTATTGTGTAAACTGATTTTCCCTCTAAATGATATTACTTAAATTATGACAAATACAACTCCTGTAACAGAAAAGTATAGATTAAGTTTTGTGTCAAGTACAATGTGCGCTGACCTTACGATTCCATGAAGAACACAATGTAGGAACACATCATACATACTGCTAGAGTATTGTAATCAATTTGGATAGATTGGTACCAGTTCATTATGTATATTGTATACTATTTTGAAATCGTTATTTGATTAGAATGTTGGTTTTAAATATACTCAATCTATTCATGCTTCTATACACCATTTATCATCGGTTGTTTTCTAATGATAGTGAAAGAGTTGAGTTGTTGCCTGAATATCTACATGCTTATCATTATGATATATAGCTTACGTAATATTAGGAGGGCAAATTGAAATATCTAATCCTACAAGAAACACGTCAATTAAATAATTCTGTAAAACTTAACTCTAAAACCTAAAATATGTACTGAATTAATGGCTTCTAATATGTAGATGAAAACCTAAAATAGCGTACATGTTTATGTTCCAGTGAGGTCTTCTAATAAGTTATTTATATCTATTATAATCTGATGTATAATTGTATGAAACTGATGTTATGAAAAAAAACAAGCAGAATGACTCTAACTCATTAAGTGGGATTATGAAATTTTTAAAGAACACCTAATCACGAACACATGTCTCAGTTGAGATTTAATCCCTCAATTTTCCTCTAGAGGAGGAGGCTGTAGTTAAGATTTTGGTGTAGTGCCATTTGTGATGGTTCAGATTATAGATAGGTTTTAGATAGATGTCCAACTACATTGAGTAATTATTATTCGAAAAAACAGTCAAACTTAATACAGGTCTACCACATAGCTTTTACAGATTTTTTGGGTTATAAGCTAGCCATGTGCAGGTGCACTTACTGCAGCCATGATCCATCTCAGGACCTGCAGAAGTGTTTGGCACTCTCTTCTGGCTTGCAGAAGTTGTTGGCATAGCCTTGGAAACTACAGAGGTAGAGGCCATTGCAATCCTCTCTTTTGCTGTTCATCACTTTTTCATTTCATAACTTTATTGAATGGATGGTGGTGTTTTCAAATAGATGGAAATAGATATTAGAGGGAGCAATTGTGATGAGAGGTGGTGCTCCTTAGTGGCAGTACCATAGTAGGAACGGAAAGCGTGTGCAGATGATAAATGAATAAATAACGGACTTCAATTATGCTGTGAGATACATGGTTGAGGAACTCAATCAAGAGCTACATGATGTTATGTTTTAGTTTTCTCTGATATGTTTGAAGGTTCCATGGACGTAATAAAGAATCATGATCGCTTTGGTGAGATGGTCTTCTATTTCTTTTTTTCTTTTCTTTTTTTTGCATTTCACTGTGTTGTTAAGTAGCATCAATTGATTATAACATGTATTTTCCAGGTTTTAATGTCACAACAGAGGCTTTCTGTGATTTTGGTAGGTATAAGGGTGTACTGGATTACTGATAACTGGAAATGGAATACACTTAAACAGATAATGAAACCTGAGAAAGTTTCTTTACTTTTATGTATTATTGTTTAATTAGTAGGTCTGTATTTGAGGTACCTTGTTGTCAAGTTTTTTGGAGGGTATCGTTCGCAGGGAAGGACTGTTATCAATATCAATTTCAAGTATATTATCTCTTATAATCTAGAAGTGTAGAAGAATAAGTTTGAGTTTTTATTTATAAACTAAAGTAAACTAATAAGCAAATAAAATTGTTAAATTAACGATGATAAAAAGCAATCCAGGAAATAGGGTTCTTCATTGGCATTGATGAATGTCTATCAATTGTGACATACAAGTCTCTTACTCTGCTAAAAACAATCCTTCTAAAGTTTATAATGTTCTCTCCCAAGATACAATATAATACTTATAATTATGCCTTAACCGTCACTCCCATGATCAATTAATGTACAACTATAAGTTATCAAGACCCAAGGATTTTCAGTCTCATAAATCACATATTAATCTGCCAATTAAATATTTGACTTATGTCTATCATATCATGAACTAGAATTACAACTCCTCTCCCGATTCGTTAATAACCCCTACAGATACAATTAAAGGTTAGCTACTCCCATAATTGTGTTAAG
>QRFB01011627.1:0-15222 GCA_008931105.1 Oenanthe javanica
TCATTGATGACTATAGCAGGTTTACTTGGGTTTATTTTCTTCATTCAAAATCTGAGGTATTCTCCCTATTTAAGAAATTTGTAGCTCATGTTGAGACTCAATTTTCAGCAAACATTAAAGCCTTAAGGTCTGATTCTGGGGTGAATACATGTCCCATGCATTCCATGATTTTTCTCCAGCTAAAAGGAATTATTTCTCAAAGATCTTGCCCATATACACCTCAGCAAAACGGGGTTGCTGAGCGTAAAAACCGTCATTTGCTCGATGTTACAAGAACTCTATTGCTTGAATCATTAGTTCCCTCCAAATATTGGGTTGAAGCTTCAAGTACAACAACTTATTTGATCAATCGCCTACCTTCGAGTGTCTTGAATTTTGAATCTCCATATTTTCGTCTTTATGGTAATCATCCTGAATACCATGACATGCATACTTTTGGTTGTGTTTGTTTTGTTCACTTGCCATCTCATGAACGTCATAAACTTTCTGCTCAGTCTGTTAAGTGTGCATTTATGGGATATAGCACTGCACACAAAGGTTTTATATGCTATGATGCTTGTTCTAACAAATTTCACATATCACGTCATGTTGTTTTCTTTGAAAATCAATCATATTTCACTATCCATGTTGAGCCCATGCCTGAGAAAATCATTCTTCCTAGTTTTGATGAATTAAGCTCTACTCTTAAAAGATACAAACCAGGATTAGTGTACCAGCGACGTCCAACTTTGTCATCTCCTGAGCAGCGTCAAGAACCTGAACCTGCACAACTTGACACACATAATGTGTCTTTCAAAGCTGCCCCTCGGCGTTCTTCCAGAAATAGTAGGCCTCCAAATAGGTTTGGTTTTCCTCATACCTCACTTCAGGCTACTCTTAATACTATTTCTGTTCCTAACTCTTATGCACAAGCTGCTTCTCAAGAATGTTTGAAACAAGCAATGCAAGAGGAAATTCAAGCTCTTCAAGAAAATCACACATGGGACATTATGCCTTGTCCTTCTAATGTTAAGCCAATTAGATGTAAATGGGTGTATTCAGTCAAGTATCAGTCTAATGGGTCACTTGATAGGTATAAAGCTCACCTTGTAGCTCTTGGAAATCGTAAAAAATATGGGCTTAACTATGATGAAACATTTGCCCCCGTTGCCAAGATGACCACTATTCAGACTATTTTGAAAGTTGCTGTATCTAAAAAATGGCCTTTGAGACAAATGGATGTGAAGAATGCGTTCTTACATGGTGATCTAAAAGAAGAAATATACATGACTCCACCTCCGGGCATGTTTACTACACCTTCATCAGATGTTTGTCGCCTCCGTGGGTCTATNCTCTATTTATGGATTGAAACAATCTTCACGTACATGGTTTGATAAGTTTCGATCCACTTTGCTTGCTTTTCAGTTTGTACAAAGTCAGTATGATCCCTCTCTATTTCTACGCAAGACTTCTGGTGGAATTATATCGCTTTTAGTGTATATTGACGATATCTTTTTTACGGGCTCAAATTCTGCACTAATTCATGAATTGCAACAAAACCTCAAGAAATCCTTTCATGTGAAAGATCTTGGTTCATTAAAATATTTTCTTGGTCTTGAGCTTCATCCTACTTCATCCGGTATATTGTTAAACCAACAAAAATACACCCAAGATGTGATTTCTTTGGTTGGTCTTGAATCATGCAACTCTGTTCTTACTCCTTTGGAGGTGAATCTTAAGCTTTCGAAAGATGAAGGAGAGCTTCTATCAAATCCATCATTGTATCGACAACTTGTTGGGAGTTTGAACTATTTAACAATTACTCGCCCTGACATTTCTTTTGCAGTTCAGCAAGTCAGCCAATTCATGCAAGCTCCTCGTCATCTTCATCTCGCAGTTGTTCGTCGTATTATTCGATATCTAAAAAGTACATCTTCACATGNGATATCTAAAATGTACATCTTCACATGGGATATTATATTCAACAGATACTTCTTTGCAGTTAGTTGGATATAGTGATGTTGATTGGGCTGAATGTGTTGATACACATCGCTCAGTTACTGGATGGTGCATGTTCTTAGGTACAACCCCCATTTCTTGGAAAAGTAAAAAGCAAAATAGAGTTTCCAAGTCTTCAACGGAGTCTAAGTATCGTGCTATGTTGGCCGCTTGCTCTGAGATAACATGGCTTCATGGGCTATTAGGTGAACTTGGTTTTCCTCAACTTTGTTCCACCCCTCTGTGTACTGCGAATCCAATTTTAACATAGAATAATAGCAGAAGTAATTGGCATAAGATGCATTAAGTTGGGTCAAGATGAAACAATAGGATGTGGTGCAAATAGAATCTGATCGCCTCAAGGTGGTCCAGGCGATCAGAAATGGTATTCATATGGTTTCAAATTTTGGCTGGCTTATTGAAGATCGTCATTCTATGTTAGCTAACCTACCACATGTTTCGTTGGTTTGTGTAAAAAGGTCTGCTAAGAAAGCCGATCATTGTATTGCATGTGGGTCTTGTTATAGCTGAGGTCGTGTTTATGGAGAGCGTTTTGCTCCTCCAGAGTTTCAATCTATTGCAACTTCTAATCTTGAATTATGATTTATCCTTTTGCTTCAAAAAAACAACTTTTATGATTACTATTTATCTATACTATATACTATATATTATTAAAACCGAAATATTAAAAGTTTGGTAGTCGGTCATTTGTTGTATTTGGACCGGTGTACGAGCCTATTTATTTTAAAATCATATTTTAATGGGCCTTATTATTTAAAAATCTATTCTAATTGAAACACATTTAACTATTCTAATATAAACACATAGCTAGAGTCTAGCGGCCTACTCATTTTGAAAACCGATTTTAATGGGCCTAATTGTTAAAAACCTATTTAAATGGGCCTAACTATATTGAAAACCTATTCTAATTAAAACACATATAAGTATTCTAATTTAAACACATCTCTAGGGCCTACTTATTTTAAAAACCTATTTTAATGAGCCTGATTATTTTAAAAATATATTTCAATTAAAGCACATATAATTATAATAATTTAAACACATCTCTAAAACACAAGAAAATATAGATAAAATATAAATTTTATGATAAAAACAATAAGATAACAAATATTAAAGGTAATCCGTGCTTCACACGCGATATAATCTGGTATTACTATATATCTATAATAATCCTAATAATCTATTTCTCGAACATAATGTAACTTTAAAATGATTTACAAATAACTCTATTTCTAAATAATAATATAAAATATATACAAATAATATTTTAATTCCATCATCAAGTCTCTTTTGTTGTCTACACTATTATTATAAGAACCTCCCACAATATCTGTATAGTCTCTATATTCAATATGATTCCAGTCAAACTTGTACAAGTGTTAAGAATATCTTACAATGCCAAGTGTAAAGAATATCTTACAATGCCAAGTGTAAAGAATATCTTATCTTATAAGATAAGAATATATTTTTTCCACTTTTACTTTATTTAATACACACCACACACTTTTATTTATTACAGACATAATGATTACAGAATATATTCCCTTTGTCTTCTCTTCTAACGGAAGTTTGATTTGCTTAGGGTAAAAGTTTTGGAGGAAGAGTTGATGGCTCTTCAACTAAATTAAGTTACTCTTTGTCTAACGATTCTCATAACTAATTAAAATTCTTCTTAAACAGTTTGGATAGACCCGTGTTGTATAAACTTTTTCTGGCAACATTATCTTGACAGAAGTATGTCCTTGACTACTAAGACAGGCATGTGTAGCACACATCTGCCCATCTACTTATTTGAGTACATTTTTTAGACGATGTAAGAACTATTTTAAAAACTATAAGGTATTGATCTTCATTAGGATGGTTGATCTAGCTTGATTATATAAGGCTGAATATCTTCATGTACTGTGTGGATAGAGCCAGTATATGCATGATCCATGAGTTCCATACTTGGCCACTGTTGAGACTGTACAAAATATTGCCACATCTGACATCAATCTCCTGGAAAAGGTATAATATTCTCTTATCAAGTTCAGAAGAGGGTCAGATGCTCTATTGGCTGGCTACATAAGATGGTTATTCCATAACAGCATAGCGTTCATCCCTTGAGGGACAATCTTGTTACTTAAGAGTTAAGGCAACAAGACACAACTTGTAGCAATACATATTTAGATTGAACACAGGGACAGTGCATCGGTGTTCCGGGATCGATATGGATACAAACATTAGGCCTATGATAGCTAGTGCCTAGTGGTAAGCTGATGAAACTATTTGACATAGTAAAGCATCTACTAGTATTGCTAATAGTCAAGTACAACTTAATTGGAAAAAAAGGACACTGTGATCGGCAGACACTTCAGCAAGGGAATATGACTGATACCACAATCAGTCTTTCACTGAGAGAGATAATCAGCTTGCAGATAATTTAACCATGGGTCTGAACTGGAAAGATGTCCCATCCCCTTGGTTTCAAGCTAGATATGCACAATATATATCGACCATCATGAGGTGATTATTTTTGCTTTCTTTCGTTCAACAAACCTACACCTTTATATGTGAAATCGATCTGGGATACAGTACACAGGAATACTCTTTGTTATATTTCTTCTTTTAGCTTAAGTATACACACACACATCGACACATGCACAAATAAAATTTACTTTCTCTAGTGTCCAAGTTAGATCTACTACAGATCAAGAATACAAAAGTATTTTCTCACAACTCTAGACATAAATGTGAAGAAATTGGAAACACGTACCTTTGAAGGACTCACGACAAACCTGTTCGATAAAACACAAGACCAAGTAGAAAAGATAAGACTACAAGCATTGAAAATTGCTTTAAAAACATTTTTTTGCCGAAAGCGTTGTTTAAATAACGATATAGCATGTAAAAACAAGAAATTAGCTTCCATAGGGACTTCATTAGAAAATAGAAGGAAATCACATATTAAGATGTGTCAATTAAAAACAATAATTGAGGTATCAATTCCTTTGAACTTATTGCCTTTCAATTGTTTTTAAAAACAGAAAAGGTAGAAGTCTACTAGACAAGGTACAGAAAGCAAAAAGAACACTTTGAATGTAAATTAAGATAAAAGATGAGAGCCATTATACACCATATACCCTCCTAATAAGATGTCAAGCTAGAGAAGCCTAAAACATTACAGAAGAAATCCTTATTTTTCTCTTCCCAAAATTGCAAGTTTGTTCCTTTAAAGCAAGCAACAAAGATTTCATCTGAAAAAAGCCCAAGAAAAGATATGTTGGGAAGTTAACCAACATGCTGGATTCATTACCTTCCCCAAAATGATAGGGACTAACAGTGTAGCAATGAGGTTCCTGAGTAACTGCTTTGTCGGAATAGATATCCCCACTCCAGCAGCGATGAATCTGGAGATAGAAAAAGGGACCTGATTTGGAAATTGCATTAGATAGTATGTATAAGATTAAGGGTTTAATCTACCAGTTTGCAGGTAAAACAGTGTGCGTGTGTGTGACCAATTTCCCACGTTCATCGAATTAGAAGCAGTCAAATATTAATCATAGATGAGTGGATCAAATTAAAAAAAGAGTACATTGCACTTTGCATTCCTTAATTTTGATCTCATCTCACTTTGGTAACAGAACTTTAAAGGATTCCTTACCTTTCAAATACACTACACTTTGCATCATATCGACACTTTTCCATCAAAATAATAAAAGGCATATCAAACTTAAGGGATGCAAAAAGTAGCGAGTTTTAAACTTAGCAGATGCAATGTGTCACACTTCAAAGTTAAAGAATCATGCCAAAAGAATGCAAGTTGTTCGCCCGCGGAAGGGGGGATTAAGGGATAGGGTGTTATGTCCCAACTCTGTACCACGAGCCCGAGCAACATATGTTACAACAAAATACTAACCAAATAATCACTACGGTTTCACAAAATTCTAAAACGACAAATCATTTTTCCGAAACTCACATCACAATAATCAAATTATATAATATTAGGCAAAGAGGGTGTCTAAGAACATCAAACTATTATATAACCTACCCATAAGCACATGTAGATATAGGAAAACTCACAACTAAGTACCATACAGTAGCTCATGAAACTCACAAGTCACAAAGAGATAGGGGAAGTTTGTTCCGTAACTGAAAAATTCACGAAAGAAATTTTCAAGAGACGAAATATTACCTAAGCTACTCGACTACTTCACAACTCTAAAACCTTGATCTATTACAAAATAACTATTGGATTGCCATGAAACTGAAGTACATTACAAAGGAATAAGAGATTCAAGTCTTTTCCAAGACATCCCCCTCCCCACAAAAAATTGCTAGGAAATGTCGACTAGGTTGTTAGAGGTGTTTACCAAGGGATGGTCCTTTATTGGTGGCAGCAAGGTAGTATGACAATTGTGGTAGTAGTTGTGTAATGGCGGCTTTGTGGTGTAATGACGATGGTGAAGTGGTGGTTAGACTCTAATACCATGTAAGCAATCTTAGTTTGATGAAGAAACAAAGTAGACGCATCATCTGATCTTATTGAACCTTACATGGGCGTTACAATGGTTATCCATCAAAATTATCTAGTGATGTATTACATAATATATTACATACTCTAAAGGATAGTATAAAAGCAAGTATTCTGTAAGCCTTTATATATCATCTGGACTAGACCCCTGAAAAGTGAAATGTCCGATACAAATATGAAGCATCCGACTCAATAGTCAATTCCACGCCCGCACACATGTCCTATGAAACAAAGCACATAATCAATGTCCAACATCTATACGAAAGATCAGACTTAGTTTCATGCCCGCACTAATTCCTATGGACACAACGAAATTGCAAAGTTCGCCTACAAGAGGTTATAATAAGTTAAAACCTGCCATGTATTGTACCTAGAGCCGACAATTTTTGTACATGACACAGAAAAATGACACAAAAATTTAGTGCATGTTTATCTTTTCGATATACTAACATGAAATTAGACAATCAAATTTAGTGTTGTGTTTGTGTTTACCCTTGGGTACATGACATGATATGAAAGTACACGAAATAAATAAATTAATAAATATTTTTTTTAGATTATATATATATATTGAATATATAATTTCATAGAACGAAATAGTTTCAACTTTCAATTAAACGCTGATTGACTAAATTTGACCGCACTTGACTAGTCAACTCATTAAGACATAAGAGTTTGGGGTTTCATGCTTTCATATTTACTTTGACATTTTCTTTTTTACAGCTCCNAAATATGAAGCATCCGACTCAATAGTCAATTCCACGCCCGCACACATGTCCTATGAAACAAAGCACACAATCAATGTCCAACATCTATACGAAAGATCAGACTTAGTTTCATGCCCGCACTAATTCCTATGGACACAACGAAATTGCAAAGTTCGCCTACAAGAGGTTATAATAAGTTAAAACCTGCCATGTATTGTACCTAGAGCCGACAATTTTTGTACATGACACAGAAAAATGACACAAAAATTTAGTGCATGTTTATCTTTTCGATATACTAACATGAAATTAGACAATCAAATTTAGTGTTGTGTTTGTGTTTACCCTTGGGTACATGACATGATATGAAAGTACACGAAATAAATAAATTAATAAATATTTTTTTTAGATTATATATATATATTGAATATATAATTTCATAGAACGAAATAGTTTCAACTTTCAATTAAACGCTGATTGACTAAATTTGACCGCACTTGACTAGTCAACTCATTAAGACATAAGAGTTTGGGGTTTCATGCTTTCATATTTACTTTGACATTTTCTTTTTTACAGCTCCGCGATTCATATTCTCCTCACGTCAACTTTCACTCTTTCAGTCGTTTAATTAGCGTTCATATTCTCTTCATTTCAATTGTTAATTAAGTTTCATGTTCTCTTTGTTCCAATTGCAAGTGGCAAGGGAATCAAACAAATGGAAAAGGTGGCAATGGCAACTGATAATGTGGAGCTCTATTTATGTTTTAATTTTATGCACCTCTTATGTAACATAAATCTTAAATTGTTTCAGGTACTATTTCGTTTCATTTTCATGTATTATCTCGTTCCGTTTTCATTTTGTGTCATATACTATTTCATTTTGTTTTCGTTTTTTGGAAAGTACACAATTTTGTGTACTTATTGTATTGTTNTGAAATAAATTAATTAATAAATATTTTTTTTAGATTATATATATATATTGAATATATAATTTCATAGAACGAAATAGTTTCAACTTTCAATAAAACGCTGATTGACTAAATTTGACCACACTTGACTAGTCAACTCGTTGAGACATAAGAGTTTGGGGTTTCATGCTTTCATATTTACTTTGACATTTTCTTTTTTACAGCTCCGCGATTCATATTCTCCTCACGTCAACTTTCACTCTTTCAGTCGTTTAATTAGCGTTCATATTCTCTTCATTTCAATTGTTAATTAAGTTTCATGTTCTCTTTGTTCCAATTGCAAGTGGCAAGGGAATCAAACAAATGGAAAAGGTGGCAATGGCAACTGATAATGTGGAGCTCTATTTATGTTTTAATTTTATGCTCCTCTTATGTAACATAAATCTTAAATTGTTTCAGGTACTATTTCGTTTCATTTTCATGTATTATCTCGTTCCGTTTTCATTTTGTGTCATACTATTTCATTTTGTTTTCGTTTTTTGGAAAGTACACAATTTTGTGTACTTATTGTATTGTTTTGTTTTTAAACAAAAATTTTAGGGTCGTGTTCATGTTAGGCATTCAGGTACATGCAACGATTTCGTGTCATTTTTGTGTAATGCTTCCATGACAGGAAACACAAAAATACAGTACACGACATGAATTGCCAGTTCAAATTGTACCTTTTTATAGCAACTAAGAATTAAGTGCTTCATGAAAGGTACACGTACATTGTCAACTATAATGCATAAAAAGTACTTTAAATTATTTAGAAACAAATAAAATTTGTTTAAATTGAACACGAAGACCTATACAGAATATTGACTTACAATCAGAATACCTAATAGGTTTGATATCACCGTCATTGCTAGAGCAAGAGCAGAGTTTCCTCCAATAAGCTGCATAGGACCATTTAAACCTCCATTCAAATGCATAACCAATTTTTCAGGTATTCAAATATCGACATTGCATGGAAGTTTACTAAAAGTACCCGGGTAAGTGCAATTCCACTTGATAATGTTGTCGGCATACAACTAAAAATTGCTAGTCCTATAGATCAAGAATATAGATTACTTTGGATGACATAGACACAATGTTGAACGCCACAAAAATGAAATTAGTAACAAAAGTAAAAGAACTATAGAAAAGGGGTTGTAAATCAATTATAACATATAAAAGTTAATTTTGGATGACATTATAAACATAATGTTGAACGCCACAAAAATGAAATTAGTAACAAAAGTAAAAGAACTATAGAAAAGGGGTTGCAAATCAATTATAACATATAAAAGTTAATTTCCTTTAACTTTTAATTAATCATGATGTACGGGTTTAAATATGAATTTTCATCAACCTCAAAAATTAAAATTTTGTATAATAAATGCAATATATATATATATATATAGAGAGAGAGAGAGATGGAAAAGTACAATAAGAAGAAGAAACTTAATGAAAACATTTGACCAATATGATTAGAATATTTTTAATTATTTAATCAGAGAAAAACAATTAACGTATCACTAATTATCGCAGGGTCGTGTGGCTTCACGCGCTTGAAGCACTCGTTTTCGCTTCACGTGCTTGAAATAATAAAAAAATGGATCAATTGAACTTTTGGCCTAACTTGATGTAATAAAAAAAATTAAAAACTTCTAAAAATAAAATTGAATATACAATGGATCGTCTGGTCTTTCGTGCCTGATCAAAATAATAATAATTGAATTTTTTTTAAAAAGGATGACAAAATGTTATATATATTTAACTTCTTATAAAAAAAGATGGCTTTTTTAAATTAGGATTTTAAATAGTCTAAACTATACTAATGTGATCAACCTAACACAATATCGGCAAAATTTTTAATGCTTAATGTCATGTTCAATCCTTCAAACTAAATCCATAAGTTAAGTTCAAATGGTGATGTCCACTTGAGCTCAATTGTGCAAGCACTAGTATAAATCATAAGTGGCTTCATTTGAAGCTGAAAAATATTATCAATGCAATTAAAAAATGCAAATTATTATACCTGTGACAAATTCTTGAGGTTGGAGATGAAGTTGCATAATTAACCTAGAAAACAAGGGTGTTAAGAACAATATAGATACCTGCACCAACAATAATATCACGTATTAGAGGATTTCACCAATTTAATTATAACAAGGTTATATCCCTAAGTGAAATTGTCCTCCCATTAGATTGCAGATTATAGGAAAGAGTAAAGGGAAAAAAATAACAAGCACTCAAGTGCTTCGAGCATACCAATCCAAAAATTCCAACGGGCCAAGCTTCAGTTGTGGCACCAATCTCTTCAGTACGCAAAGTCAATCCTTTATCACATAAAATATGAGCCTTGTCTCATCAAACAACATACAGAAAAAATATGAAAGGTCAACTTTTTACCTGCGATTGCAAATATTCCGAAAGTGCTAAATTTAGAGAGATTATAACTATCAGCGAGGCAGCCTAAGGTAGGATTTGCAAGCCCTAATGCAACTCCACCAACAAGAGCTGCACAGATATTGTACACATCAACTTTTGTATCAGTAACCATCAGGAAAAGGAACGGATGCAAAACAGTGAGTTTAATAAGAAATGGGATCTGGCAGGAGACATGAACATTAAAAAATATAGAAGTGAAACTACGGGGAGCACTCTAATTAATTAAAGGGGGAAAAACAATTTCCAACAAAGATCAAAAAGCCTTATTGGAAAATTGTTTTTATGCACTTATCTCGACATAAACTTGCTTGANAAAAAACAATTTCCAACAAAGGTCAAAAAGCCTTATTGGAAAATTGTTTTTATGCACTTATCTCGACATAAACTTGCTTGACATTCTTTTCCCTGTTTCCGCCCTATTAGCATTAGACTTACAAAGTTGTTTTGAACCAGTATTCACTTTATATCATAATAACACATCTATTTGAGTTATTTAGAACTTGTACATAAAAAAGTAAACTGACATAAACTATTAATTACGATAAACTTGTAAATATAAAAAAATGAACAAGTACTATCTTACTATGAGACGCAGTATAAATATCGAAATATAATAATGTACCTAACGGAAGAAAGTTTTTGGAAGCAAAATTCATCAACGGTTTAGCCCAATTAGAGTCTTCACTGCCATTCCCCTGATACACAAACCAAAAAACAACACTAATAACAGACAATTTCAAATAATCACAACATATCTTAGTAACTCACAGGCTTTTTTACTATTATCCGAATTCTAAGACTTTATATAATGGCTTAAGCTCGAGCTCCACTAAAATGTTCGTGCCCGAGCTTGAGCATATAGTTGAAGATCGAAACGAGGTTCAACTAACATTCTATAAGCTGGAACTAACTCTACAAAATATTGACAACAGCTCGAATTCGATAAGCTCGGGTCGATTAATTATATTAAATTTATATACACACACACATAAGAGTGATGATAAGCATATTGATTCATAATGGAAGAGAAGTGACCTTATTTGATTGCGAATTGGCTCTGATTATAATGCATTTTTTTGGAATTGCTTGTGATTTTCGATAAAATGACGGAAGCCTATTCAGTACGTTGACGGAAATATACGCCGGAGAGTATGAATTCCGGTGAGAAAATGGCGAAGTTCCGGTGAGAACTAGGGCTTTAAGTACTCCCGCCATTATTACTGCAGAGGAAAATAATGGTCGTTGTTGATGCCAGACTGAAATGGGAAATTTTATTTTCACAAAATGGTTTTTTTTCTTTTTCAAAAACTAAAGAGCCTTGGGCCAATTGCGAATGATTTAAATTACTTAAATCGAAATTTATAAAATTTTAATTTTAAGATTATATATTTTAACAATTTTATTATCATGTATACTTCTTTTTTCCTCTCCAATATTATTGGATTTAAGTATAACCTTCTACCACTATTCTTATATTTAATAGTTATGAATTTATGAAATGAATGCAAATTTTTTATTTTTAAATAGAACAAAATATCAAATAGTTAGAATTATTGTATTAATTAAAAGAAATTATCAGTCTTTAATTATTATTCACACTTATCTAAAAATCGGTCTTAACTCATAAACGGTGTCAATAAATGAGGAATTATTAAGATCTTTGACAGAAAATGAAGGAGCTACTTTTTGTTGTCCCGAGGGACAGAGGAGGCTGCCCGTTTTAAATGTTAGAGGAGGTTAATTCCTCGAAATGAAGAAGGGAGTTGCTCCCTCACTAAAATTGGGATAATTAAAATTCTATATATAGACAAAACTCCAAGTCAGGTTGTAATAACTTTAAGAGTAATTAGGGTCAGATTTAGGGTCAATCTCCTAATAGAAAGATGGTGCCCGGTTGAACAAAGGGGGTGTTTGGGGGAACTTTTTTCCAGAATAAGTCAACTTATTTTAAGACAAAGTTAGAGATTCCTAACTTTTTTCTGAAAAAATTTGACTTTTTTTTGCAACTTATAGAATCTCAAATATACATTAAATACTTGTATAAAAAACATTTATCAAAATATTAAATTTTTACGCGAAAATAAGTCCAAAAAGACTTATTTTTAAGTCCAGCCAAACAGGCCAAAGGACTTATTCTGATAGAACTACCAGCTACTTTCTATTTTATTAGTCAAACACCAACAACCCTATAGATAGATTAAGGATATCTTTGAAGCCTGGATGAGAGACCAGAAAAGAGATACTTAGATGAGAGTATTTATAAGAAAAGAAACCGGATCTAATCCAAATCATAGTCCTAATTAGAAAAGTAAACTAAATCAAATCATAGTTCAAATCTGAAAATAAGACTAACTCAAATCTTAGTCCAAATCTAAAAATATAAACTCTACAAAACTCAACAATTTGTCACTTGGAATCTGACCACATCTTCACTTCACTCTTGTAAATCTAAGTAAAACACAATACCTCAATTAATAACTTTAACTAGTATAACACATTCTCATTAATCAATTATGAAGGCCAATTGAAGCTACGCAAACTTTCAACTTTTCATTGCTAACCACCTTAGTTGCAAAAGTCTTTGAAACAAGGATTTTTTAAGACAGTAGGAACAATTTTTAATTTATTTTGAATTATGAATTCAAACAATAAATTTAGTAAGTTATTGCTAATAATTACATTAGGGGAATAAAAACATTAAACTAAAGATCCATATAAAAAGGGTACTTAAATAAAAAAAAAAGTCTAATTCACGTGAAGTATAAATTCCATGAATTACATTTACCGTTTTCCTCATTTTCATCTTCACTTTTTTTATTGTTTTCTTATAATTTAATCTAAATTTTTTTAACAAGCACATATTCTCATTGCATTTGATGAAATATTTGATTTCAAACCCTTCCCATGCATTAATAGCTTACTCTACGATTGTAATTGGATAGCCTAAGTGGGGCTTAGGGGCCCATTTATTAACAAGTGAATGGACTGAATGTCTCGATTTTTCATATTCAGATCGTTTGATTTCTATTTTTCTAATCTGGACGAATCATATTTATCTGGACGGGTGCTAAATTTCAGCTGGACGATTGCTATTGATATTTTTATCTAAATGGTTCAAATAGCACGTACAACGTATTTAGTTTGCAAACCACCTATTATTCACTTTACTAGCGTTATTTATCTAAATGCATGTTTTAATTTCGCTAACCTTATTAATTAAATAAAAATAGTGTAATATATGAATTGGGTTACATGCCAGCTTAACATCATTTACATGACTTTAATTACAAAACAAAAAATAATAATATAAACTACATATACACACACAATACTCATATCTATGGTACACACAATCACACTCAGTCACCGACCAGTGGCCATGATAGCGCTACTGACTTCCACCTTTCATTCATCACATATTCAATTCTTTGTCACTCTCTGTCTCTCTCTTTTTCACACTCTGAACACACATACACATGTACATACACCATGCACCTCACTTATATTGTTGTACATACACATACATCCCCTACCTCCGATTGTTCCGTCTCACCACCGTCGACAACTCCATCTCGAACACCAAACATACCTTATACAAGATTTAGGTGATTACTAGTTACTCTATACTTCATATGCTTCACAATCTAGTCATTAACTGCTTCAATTGATCGAAACACTTCAAGTGAAATTAGGGTTTCTCATTTGCCCCTTTCTCTTCTTCCTGCCCAGTCGTGTGTGTTGTGTTTTTGTCTTATGTTTTTCTTAATTTAACATGTCTCTTACACATAAGCACCCAGCGCCACTTGACTCCAAATCAGCAACACATAATAAATTAACAGAAGGATTAACACTTACCATCAAAATTGACTCATTCTCGATTGACTCTGACGGACCGATCATTTTGAATAAAATGTTAATTAAGTTGAGTTAAATTTAAAATCAGTCACCTACTTATTACATTTGGATGCAATCAGTCAGCTACTTGATATTTAACCTTATATGAATTATTTTTTCCTTCTGAAAGTTTTAAAATTATTTATTTACTTTTCAAAATAATGATAATTACATTAAATATGTAATTTTTACACAATTCAAATTAAATGATATAAATTATTGTTTATATTACTTATTTAGATATAAACATTTTAGTCAAACATTATTAATAATTTAAAAGAATAAAACAAGTAATTATCATCATTCAGAAAATTTAAAAAATATTTATCAAACAATATCATTCATCCAACATTTAGATTTATCATTCATTCAGAAAATATGGGTTCGATTTTGGCTCATTACGAGATTAGTTAGAACAAATATAAGACTGTAAATCAAATTATTCAAAAAAAATTATAACTCGTGATTTTCCACCAAATCAGTATGAAAATTATTCCAAACTTTAAATTATAAGAAAAAAAAATAAATTCAAAATTTTTTACAGGTCTAAAAATTAAATTCAAATTTAAAAATTTTCTGATTCAAAAATTAAATTCAAATAAAAATCGGTATATTCAAAATTTCGGATTAGATGTACGTGAGATCGGATTTTTTTAGAACCGCTGCATGTCTACGTGTGAATTGTGGTTTGGTTTGACAGGGAACCGAAGCGCCTGAGAAAAAAAAAAAA
>QRFB01011627.1:15361-27640 GCA_008931105.1 Oenanthe javanica
AAGAGAAAAAAAAAAGAAACGCGTGAAACAAACAAACCCTATCTAGTCCTATAATTATTACACAGACGCGCACACTTCGTCTCTCATTCCCAATATTATAATCACACAACACACTCATTCCTTTTCTACAAGCCCTAATTTGACCCCCCCAAATCTCAATGAAACTCCCAATTCACATCCACTCTACCCGTTCCAACACTCCCAAACTCACCTCCTCTTTCTAACACACACACACACACAAAAAACACACACACAATTCGAGTCTCGAAACATGGCAGGATCCGTGGACGATCTCGGAGCCCCACCCGAATCATGGGAGGTAGCTGATTTAGATGCAAGTATGGCCCGATTGATGCTCAAGAACCGCGATTCTCTACATCCACCCGATGCTCTCCCTGCTCCTGCTCCTGCTCCTGCTTCGACTGTTGGATCTTCTCTCACCGCCCCCGATGATGTTGTTAATTCAGTCGATCAGTTTCTTCGTGAAGCTATTCACAATCCTCGAGAACGCGTTTCTGGTTATTACTCTCTCGCTTTTTACATCTTTAACTTTACTTATCCGGGTCCTCGTGTCTGTTTTATGTTAATTTATCGAGTTTTTACAGTATTTGTGTTTAATACTTGTAGTTCAGTATTGTTGGTTATGTACTGTGCTAATAGTATTAATAATTGTAGTTTCGGGACCGTGTAGACTGTGTCTGTTATTTTATTAATTCATCGGGATTCTACCGTGTCTCTATATAATTCTTGCAGTTAAAAGTAAATTCGTTTTGTCTATGTTGAATATAGACCGAATGTTTTGCATGATGATAAAAGTTGTTGCATTTTGTTGTTGGCATTCTAGAGATGTTTTCGTTTTTCTGGTTATAGTATGTCTTACAGTTCTTTAGTGTTTTCTGTTAAGTCGAACTTTATGTGGATGTTGTTCTGAATTCTTTGTGTGGAGTTGTGGACTGATTTAGCTTCTCCCATTTGACTTGATAGTCTCTAAGACATAAATTACTTATCGTTACACAATGATATTTTAGCTGCCAGTTTAATTCTTTTTGATATATGTTCGGCTAGATATAGAGTTGAGGCTAGAATTTCATATGATGATGAAAATTGCTTATACTCAGTTTTCCATTTATTGAAGAGAGCGATCGCACATGCCTGTTATGATTATGTGTGGGGCATTGGAACAACTAGTAAGACCATCTAGCACTCTCTACCTAACATGTTCATGTTCACTACTATATGTAAGTATAAATGTCAAAAATACTATTCCGTAACTATAAGCTTATTAAACCATGTAACTATGTAAGTAATTCTTTGGGGGAGGGGTAATTGCTGATATTTTCTGATAACTATAGCAGCCAGTCTATAAGATCCTTGGTTGGGTTAAATTTGAACTACTACAATTCATTCAGTTTAGTTGCTTTTATTTTATTGTGTGATCACTGATCAGTAAATTATAAAATATTTAGCTACTCCATATATTCTGACTTTTCCCTGGTAAAAACGAAGACACTTTTTTAATCCTTCAAGGCTTGAAAATAGAGAACTAGGAATTGTTATATTTTTTTTCGAGGACTAGTAGACTACTGTTTCTTCTACTAATAAATTGGTGTTGTTAAATAATATGAGTTAAATTCTGAATATGCCTTCTCTCTTTTTTTTTTTTTAAAACTATAGTTGGGATTTCCATACATGTGTATCTGAATACTCCATCTAATTTCCCCTCGAAGCTCCATTATCGACTAATATGATTCTCTTCTCTAATTTCCTCAAGAATCTGTGTCTGATCATGGCAAATTGGTAACAGCACAGCGCCAATCCATATCACAGCTTGCAAACTCTTATACTATCTATATATGCATTCATATCTGATATTCTAATGCACTATCAATTGTATACGGTTTAGATAGATTAAAACTATGCTCCTAAAGTAGTATTGATGCTACTCCAAGATTTCATTAAGTAGATGCCAACGGTATGCTGTAGCATCTTTAGCTTCCTGACTGGCTGCAGGTCAGGGAACTCACAAACTTAATAAGAAGGAACAAACAGAAACTTTAAAACAATGATAGGGAAATAAGTAAAAGAATTGTGCTAGGGCCTAGGAAGGGTACTTACAAGCGTAAAGGAGGGAAATCCTCAGGATTTAACTATAGAGAAAAGATAAAATATAGAACTTCTATTAAGGGTACAAAAGTGCCGAAGTGTATGAAAGTCCCTCTATGTTTAAAGAAATTGCGAAAAAACTAGAAAAGCCCATTGAACACAGTGAGCTGTAAATTTTGTTGAGGGGCAAATATTACAAACCTTTAAGCCACCAGGCCATCATACTTTCTGTAGTTTCTAATGGTGGTAGCATATGTAGATAACAAGGGCCATGCCACCATCATTTTACAAGTGAGAAGTCTATGTTTAAGTGTTCTACCTTTATGATTTTTTTTTGAAACTGAAGGGCTTTGCTCTACTATTTACTTTTCCCCTTCTAAATAGACGAGGGTTCTAGTTCTAGACATCTGTTTTATAGGACTAAACAGCCCAAAAATAAATTTAATAAATAAATAAACATGCATGTTTGTGCTAATCTAAAGTGCTGAAAATGTGTATAGAATACTTTTGTTCTCTACCATCTTTCAAAGGAAGTAAAAGCATTATATGTGTTACAAATTGCTTGGCTACAGTTATATTTTTATTCCTAGAAGCTACTTAAGTTTAATTTAATAATTCTTTCCCATTCAGTACTGCGGATGGAGCAAGATGTGGAGAAGTTTATCCGCGATCCTACCCGACAACAAATGGAGTTCCAGCAGCTGCCAACTTCCTACTTGCGGCTGGCTGCTCATCGTGTAGCTCAACACTACTCACTTCAGTCAATGGTTTTGTTGGATAACAGTCTTCCAGATGGTACTGCTTCAAATATTATTGTCCGCAAGACTTCAGAATGCCGGCTTCCGGCGATCCGTCTGGCAGACATCCCTGTAAATTTACCAACAGAAAACAGTGGTGTTGTTAAAGTTGCAATCAAACAGAGACCTCAAAAAAGGTCTCAGGGTGCCAATAGTGGAAATTCACACTCAAAAAACAATAGTTCAAAGAGCGTGGAGGAGAGAAAAGAGGAATACAACAGGGCTCGTGCAAGAATATTTAACTCATCTACTTCTAGTGGGGGTGGTCCTGCTATAACAGAAAGTGTGCCCAGGGTTCAGGATCGGTTCCATCATGGGCACGGGTCAATTGGTATATCTAGAATTGAAGAGTCATCTGCTCCTTTAGTAACTGATGTGAACGTTGGGAGGAGCTTGGTTAATTCAGCAGGTAGCAGTAGATCATCTAGTAGCGGGATAGAGAAAGAGCCAGTTGGTAGGTTTAAAACTAACAATAGAGTTGCCATATTCCGGGACCGTGAGGTAGAGCGCAAGGATCCTGATTTTGACAGGAGCTATGACAGGTATGCTNTTAATGATGTCGTAAAAGGTGGAACAAGTAACTAATAAGTCGGTGGGTGCAGTTAACATATAAAGTCACTGAAAAATAACGGGTCCTATACTCTGTCAGGAACTCAAGGTCCTGAGAGTGTGTTTTTGTATATTTTTGATATTTTCTATGTTTTATGAAGGTAAATACAGAAGATAACAGAGAAATAGAGGATAGAATCAGTGAAAGAGAAGAGAATTAGAAGAACAGGTGGAATAGAAATGCAGAAGAGGGAGGTAGAAAGGGGGGAGATGGAAACTTGGGGAAGAAGACAGAAATAGAGAATAGTTAGAGAGAGGGGGGTTGGTGGACTAATATTCCATGTTCATATATTCATTGCATTAACTGAAATGTATTAATACAAGACTATTTATACTAGTCTACTAATGTAACTAACTCATAAAAGTCTAAAATACCCTTACTGCTGCTTATGACTTGCTACTATATTACTTATAGTATCACTAAGCCACAGATCCTAACGTACTCCTATATCCCAATATAGGAATAAAACATTTATTATTACCATGTTGGATGGTCTAATATTTTTCTCGAGTAAAGTTATACTCCTGGACCAGGAGGTGGAAAATTATTTATACATTTCCATTTCTAATCTTTCACCATCAAGTTGTAGGACTTCCTTCTTCTGCAGTTATACTATTCATTTTGGCGTGGGCTTCATGTCCTTCGCAAGCAAAACGAGTAGTCGAGTACTTCCATATTATAGCTACCATATCTAATGTATAAATTTAATTGCGAATGCATCCTCATTCTGAAATGATGGCATGCCGCCAACAATTTTTGAACATATATATGTCATAATTTAGTAATATTGCTTAAAAAGATTAATGTTTAGGTAGCAAAATATACTGTCAGGTACTACAGTTGCGGTATTAGTTGAGGGCACTTCACTTAATTTAACCTTTGCATATTCACACAGTTGGATTTTAACTCGTGTATGATTTCCAAAGATCATAATAAATACTGTTTTGGTTCAGCTATCTGAAAAAACACGACTAGTGTATTCTCTTACATTATAAGTTCTAGAATATTTTGCTTCTTTTAAGATTCTTGTTGTTCAAGTGACTGCTATTTTAGATTGATTTTGGCTTGTTTAAAAAAAGTTTTTTTCATGAATTAGTGAAGTAAAGAGGTATATTTCTTTTTGTCTAGATATGCACAGAGATTCGATCCAGGTTTTGGGTTCAATGGAGGACCATATGCCATACAGCCTTTGTACTCTCCTGTTCTGAACTACAGCACTGAGTTTCCACAACTTGGTTCAGCTCCTAGGCCTTCATTTTCCTCTGAACACCAACCCAGGTCGCTCCCTCAGCATATGCCTGGACCGTGGGTTACATCGGCAACTCCTACAGGTATCGGGTATGTACCCTCAGAGGCGATGATGACTCCTCCGTTTAGTCCTAATCATGTTGGGAACCACTCTGCCTCTGCTTTATACCTGCATTCGACCCAGTTTACTCGTCAGCTGCCAGGAATGCAATTTATCCATCCTCATGAACAAGTGTACCAAACCTTTCCACAGGTATATTAATTTTATCCATGTCCTTGTTACTCTTATGTACTAAATGAATAAGCCCGAGTCAAGGTGTATAAAAGTTTAAATGGTTAAATGTAGTCAAAATCTGTATAGAGTTAAAGCCACTACTATGTTGTTTATTGACTTGTATGATTATCAATTTGACTCGCAAGAAATGTTCATATTCTTTGCAGCTCTGCAAACAATATCCTTATATTTACATTAATTATTTCGTGCACTATTTCTGTCTTTGCAAGGGCCCATGTTTATGCTTAATAAGTCTGGAACTTACCAGCCTGTATTATGCCCGATTTCAAAATTTAAGCCAGATTAATGTAATAAATCTCTGATGTAATACCCCTTCTCATATAATATTCCATAGGTCATCTTGATTCAGCTATTTTTTGAAAAATATACATTTTTTTGGCCTAAAATAAGTATCCAAGTGTCTATACTCATGTCCGAGTGTCGAGTGTTCTACACGGGTATTTGAAGCAAAATGAAGAGTCGGGGTAACAGAGTCGGTCATTACCAGCCTGTATCATATGCACGAGTTAAAAGTTAAAGCCAGATTAATGTAACAACTCTCTGATTTAATACTTTTCTCATATAATATTCCACCAGTCATTTCCTTTGAACTCAAATGTAGTACGTCTGGATTTCTGATCTTTTTTGTTGTTGCCAAATTTTCTCTTCCAGCGTTCTTGTGCCAAATATTAATTTGTAGTATAGGCCCCAGATATTAATTTGTAATCTAGATTACAAATTTCTGGAGTATAGAATTGTAAGATTTTCTTTATTGTTAATGTATTGAATTACCCCCCTGTCTCATCTGTTACTAATCGTTTATTACGTTCCTTTGTTTTGTGAACATGCACTTTGGCAGTCACATCATCAGCAACCTGATGCAAGTTTTGGATTAGCCCGGCCCCGTTAAGGGGCTTGGGCCATGCCTGCACCCTGTCTAAGCTTGAAATATTTGAAGATGCTATAAGCACCTCTATCTTTAAATGGCATGGGTGCAGGCATAAAACACCGAGTTTGACTGGAACATACACATCAGTTAGGCAATCTAATAGCCTGTTGAACTCGGTAATCGATATTGAGGTTCCTGCGAATTGTTGGAGCTTGTCCGTTGTGGACATCACTTTTTATTTAAGCTCTCCCCTCTCGGGAGCTTTTCTTTTGCCACTGATGATGATGAACAAGTTTAGGGGAAAAGATGTATCAGAGCTGAATGAACACTGTTCCTATGAGTAAAGGTAATTGTAGGTCCTAACCCTATCAATTTTCAGAGTTGTTTTTACCAGTCAATAATTGACAGCCAAGTAAAATATCTTGCATGTGCTTACTATCGTTCTCTTTGCATCTCATGTTAATATAAGTTTATTAATTGTCTTCTTGTAGCAATGTTCAAAACTGCAGAAGACAGATTGAGCTGTGGATGCTTCGGTGCAGGCTGAACATGAATTAACAAGCTCTAATTGGAACTCTTGTCTTCTGATTTCCAGAAAATTTAGAAGTCATGACATGTATATGCAATGCTTGCTCTGGTTTGAACTTGTATCCGTTACCCGTACTTATCTTAAATTGTGCCGACTTGCGTTCCAAAATATGAATTTAGTTAATGGTTCATATATACTGTTTCTGCTCCTATCATTCTCATCTTCTCCCCTGATGCTATTTTTTGATGTGTATATTGTAGACCCTAATGTTTTTTTGGTGATGACTTTAGACGGGCCGTATTATTTTAACTACCTTGTGTCCCGTGTAACCTTTAAAATTTTATTTTAATTTTGTTTTTCAATAACTTTTTTAATTTTATTTAGCATCACGTGTGATTATATTATTATATTTTTAATGAAATGGATTACTTCTAATATTTTATTTTATTTATTATTTGCATTTCATGTTTTATTTTCAGTTTTACTTTTTCTAATTTATATTTATTTATTTAATAATATACTTATTTATTAATTATGTTATTGAATTTTAATCATTTTACTAATTAATACACAATATTTGAAAATATGACAATTTTACTCAAACGATCAAACCACGTTAAATTCTTTATGCTAATTATATGTAAGATATTATAAATCATGAGTCAATTTTTAATATTTCATTATTTGCATTTTTTATATTTTTCTAATTTCTATTCATTTTTGCTTTTAATAATAATAATAATTTTATTTAAAATCATGTGATTATATTATTATATTTCTAATAAAACAGGTTATTTTCAATATTTGCTTAATTTATATTAATATTTATTTTTATACAATGTAATGTATAATTATGTTTTATATTTTATTTATTAAAACAAATATAATTAATATCACTGTTTTTTCATCTTTTAATACTTCCTATTTCGTATTATTATTGGACCTGTGACGAACAACTCCTAAACCATTTAGACATGATTGGGGGCAGGGACCCTACGGCTCTGACTCTTCAAAGCTGATGTGGCAAATATGGACCCGACGAGATTTTTTAATCTCATTCTTGTTATATAAATTCATTCATATAATAATTTTTCAAAAAAAAAAAAATCATTCATATAATATCTTTAAATTAAAAAAACTTTATATGTATTAACTTTTTTTCCAATCTCAACGTCAGTTTCTTTTTAAAGTTTAGAGACTAATTCCAGAAAAAACAGATGGTAAATTAGAAAATAATAAATAATTATCTAAGTTTATGAATGATAAGTCCTATGATTTGAATATATTATGTTCACTTTTGTCTTTTCTTTTTTAGATTTTTTAATTATTAGAATTTAAATCCATCATCCCATCTATTTAACCGAAGTAAAAAAGCTATATATAATGTCAAATTTTTTATTATTGCAATGATTTATGCCTTAATTATTTTTAATTGAATTTACTTAATCGACATAATTTATATTATATAAAAAATATTTTGAATAATATAAAATTTCAATAAATACTCTTTTTAATAGGAGAGAGAATGATAACTTAACACAAAATATATGAGTTTCAATCGGTAGTAGTTTAAAATTCGATTCTTTTTTTTTTTATTTCTAATATTTTATAGTTTATTATGGATACGTAGATCAATTATTTAATAGCTTAAAATTTTAGGTGAACCGAAATTTAACAAAAAACTTTCAAATCATATTCAATATGTAAACTATAAAATCAAATTTTACAATAATTTAAAGACATACCCTCTCTGTCCAAATTAATAATCATTTAAAAAAAAGATCTAATATAAGAATTATTTTTCATTTATATTCGTATTAATATTCATGTAATTATAATAATTGGGTTAATTTAAAATATAATTTAAATGATACTTATATTTATATTAATTATTGATGTTAGTACCAATATTTTAGTTAAAAGATTTTTCTAAAATTTATTTATAAAATTATATTGAAAGTTGATAAAAGAAAATATACATTAAAATATAAATATATAAAATAAATAAAATAATAAAGTAGTGAAAGAAGTGAAAATGTTAATTTTTAGGTTATATTATATATAATATAATATATTATTATAAAGTAGTGAAAGAAGTGAAAATATATAATTTTTTATTATAATATATTGGGTACTTAATTAAATAATTGCATTGTATGTTTAGGTTATATTTGTTTTAAGAAAAATATTAAAAAATATATTTTTCAATATTTCTGAAGTTTATCGGATATAAGAAAAATATTTCTCCAAAATATTTTTACTATATTCATTTAAATTTTTGAAAAGTATTTATAGGATTTTCTTTATTTTTATTTCAAATGAAGTAGGTCAGATATGAAATTTATAAAATAACATTCTCATTTAACATGTTTAGAATTTTTGTAAAATGACTTCCTCATTTAGAATTAAAAAACATTTTCCCTGACCAATATTTTTTTATCTTTTTAATCTCAAAATTTTTAAATTTTTAATTATTTTTTCTATTTCAAAAATCAGAACATGATTGAATAACTTAAATGATAAATTTTTTATCAGGTTTCATATAAAATTTTGAGATCAGCTAATGTGGAGATTTGTTAGTAACGGATATTAAAAAGCAACAACAACAAAAAAAAAGCAATGTACATGGCGCGTGAGCGTCAAGTCAACAGACGCGTGGAAAGGCTGAAAAGGTGAGTTGCCATGGATAGAAAATATAGAAACACAAGTATCTATGTAATCTTTAAAGTTAAGGAAAGCCTGCCCAATAGACAATAGCAGCCATACGTTAATATAAATATAAACTCAAGGACAAAGTGTCAGTTTACAAGAAAAGCAAAGCATGAATTCAAGAAAGTTGGAGGGTGGTGCAAAAGAGCTGTTAAAGCCACTGATTCACTTACTTTTCCCACTTTGCATTCATTGGATTGCTGAAGAAATGACTGTTTCTGTGCTTGTTGATGTCACTACTGCCGCTCTTTGTCCTGGTGACACTACTTGTTCTCCTGCTATTTACCTCAATGGCCTTCAACAAACTGTAATCATTTCTACTCCACTTGTCCCAGGATAGTCCTGTTTCGTTTATCTTATAAGTAACTTATAAATTAAAAAAATGCATGCACATCCAGGATAGTTATGTGTGGTCAACTTCTCTTATAAGTTGACCTGAATGTTTAGTATATTCATTTTGTTCACTTGTAAGATTGTTGATGACTTCATGTTGTTGTTTTACCTACTATGTGGGGTTCTTTTGTTCTTTGTTGCAAGATGCTTTTAGTACCACCTTGGATTTAGTAGTGGTAAGCTAGGATGATAGCTCAGGTTTTTGTAGACGAGCCGAGTTGATCTAAAAATGTAAATCAACAGGTTTTGATGGTCGAAGTCGAGCTCGTTAATTCGTTATCATGTTCGAAGTCGAGCTTGTTAATTCGTTATCAATTGAACTCAAATATGTTGATTGACAAAGATAATAGGTTTGTTCCAGAAAATGCTACATTTATAGAAAGAAGTTGTATGGCATTTTCTATTATAGAATCTTTGACAGACAAAATAAAGGCTGTTTGGGCATGAGCAGCCTTTTTCTAACTATGCTAGTTCTATAAATGAAGTGTATTAAACTATTAGCAGTACTTGAATTAAAAATGCCGTTTCCTCATTTTCAATGTGTAGTCAAGGATTTTTTCCCGCACTTGTAGGTTGTTGGAATTTTCAAGATGGTAATGCTTCCAGTACTAGGTCAACTTTCTGATGAATACGGGCGTAAACCTCTGCTCCTCCTTACTGTTTCAACAACAGTTTTCCCTTTCAGTAAGAACTTTTATGATTACTACACTCTTTATAATATCCTCAAAACACTTGTAAAACTTTGCATCCAAACATCACTTTCATTTTGCTTGTGCTGGGAATTTCACCTAGTCCTAGTAAGATGTTCGTCAAATAACAATATGTATAGATATCACTGATATTTTCACAAAATGGCCTTGTGCAACATATATGTGACAGTGTCACCTCTGTCTTTATAAACTATTTAGCACTGTTTAAACAGGAAATTACAAGTTCTTTGTATGAATTTCTTTCAGCGTTACTCATCATCAGTAAGTCAAAGGAATTTGTGTATGCTTATTATGTTCTTCGTACAATTTCATACATGATAAGTCAAGGGAGTATCTTCTGCATAGCAGTTGCTTATGTGGTAAGAATTTTTGATATGCTACTGGTGTATATGTCTAAGCGCACTTGAAGATCACTGGTTGTTTTGCTTCCAGGCGGATGTTGTTGATGACAGCAAAAGGGCTGCTGTTTTTAGTTGGATTACTGGTCTCTTTTCTGCGTCGCATGTATTGGGGAATCTCCTAGCACGTTTTCTTCCTGAAAACTACATCTTTGAGGCACGTTAATGGTGAAATTTTTAATATCGTTAGATAAACATATGCACCCTTTTCTCTAATCTGTAATATGTTTTTTTTCTGTTTCAGGTTTCAGTTCCTCTCTTACTGTTCTGTTCGATTTACCTGTTCCTGTTTTTGGAGGAGACAGTTGAGCCAGGTCCAAAGAGGGAAAAGAGTTCGTCTTTCCTGTACGGGGCTTTGGAGGTTATTCAAGCGCGATATACGTCAATGAGACATGCTGCAACCATTGTTGTAACGAGGTACTCTTAATCTGTATTATTTCGTAGTCTCTGATATCATATACCTCGAGTAATGTTGTGGTTCTATTATAAAACTTAATTATCCAACTATTGAGAGGAAATAAACTGTAATTTAATTCTTTTTAATTCTGAAAAATCCTATTTTCTCCTCAGCCAAACACTAAAGAGCATTTCAATTGTTTCATTCTTCTATGAATTGGGAATGTCTGGCATCAGCGGTGTCTTATTGGTAAGTTATTGATGAAAGCAATATTGATTTTAAGTCTGTACCTATCTTACTTCTCTTATGTTATCTGAATTTTTAAAACAATACACGGAACGCTTGCTTCTGATAAAATAGTAATCATTATTTATTAGTCTTACAAAGTTATGCGAATTTGCTAATTTGTGCTTATTGTTCTAGCTGATGACAACTAATTTTTGAATTCCTTTTGCGGAGAAGACATATATATAGGCTTGAACTGAGTAACTGACAATTAAAATATGTAGAAATATTGATTTTGATTTCCTAAATTAAATTAATATCCTAAAATGATCTTTTAACTTCTACCCTGAGGCATAGTTTAAAAATAGAAGGACCTGCTATTTTTACGAATTACAATTATCTACTTTTCCGGTTGATACGGACTTGTTGCCTGATAAGTGGTCTCCGCATCTTCTCCCTAAAGTATAGCTTAAATCAGAAGTATTCAATACTATTCTTTTTTTCGTGTTTGTGAGCTTGCAACTGCTGTAGAAAAGTGATGGCATAGTTACACCTTTCTTTCTTTTCTTTTTTCCCAGTACTATCTGAAGGCGGCTTTTGGTTTCGACAAAAATCAATTTTCAGAAATTCTGACGGTGGTGGGGATAGGATCTATTGCTTCTCAGGTATCCAGTTTGTTCTCAGCTGATTACTTGTGGTTTGAGATTCCGAAAGGTTATCTTTTAAATGCATGCTCCCGTAAATCCTCTAACTATATTTAATCGATAACTTAGATCCTTTGTTGCATTTTGTTAAAGTTGGCAGGGCTTCCTCTACTCAATCCGTGGTTAGGAGAGAAAGGAATACTTTGCACAGCTATACTTGCATCCATAGCTTATGTACGTTGCAGTTGTTAGATTTATGATACTCATGGTCTAGACAAATGAACTTCCTCATAAAAAGTTATTTCATCTGCATTTCACAGGCTTTGCTTTATGGATTGGCATGGGCTCCTTGG
>QRFB01011628.1:0-15801 GCA_008931105.1 Oenanthe javanica
TAGAAGATTTAATCAATTCTATATACTAATATGCAAGTCTGTTGAGTGTGATTGGGTAGCCCAGGTGGTAAACGCTTATCCTTTGTCATCCTTGTTCCGAGTTTGTGGTTCCACTCTCGCTCACCCCGAGTTTTATCAGAGAATGGATACTCATTTGTAACGTTATAAGCCTACTTATTCAAAAAAATATGCAAGTCTACTATTATCACAAAGCTTATGTTAATGAGAGTCTTGAGAATTTTAGCCATATATTTTGCAGATCTTTTTGTGTATCAATAGACATTATCATATATGTAGTTGTTATGATTCAATATTGATTCCAAAAGATTACGAACAAGATTGCGCATACCTTCTAGATCTTCGAGATATGTATATATGTGTACTTGTGCACACAAAGATAGTGGGGTGGCAAAGGACCCCAACCCCCTCCCTAACCTTCGGTTTAGAATCTTCACTCCCCTCCCATTATACAGTTGTGCTTTAAAAAACTATTTAACCTACAAAAAAATATTAACTAATAAAATATATATGTAGACTCATATATGTGTGTACTTTTTCTTTTAATGGAACACAATGTGTGTGTACAGTGTACTTACCGATAAAGTTTGACTCTTTTATTGGGAACAAAGGTGGTGCTTGGTTTTAAGTATGGAGTTTTGAGCTTTTGTCTATACTTGTTTGTATAACTGATCTTTTTATGTGTTTGCTAAAGTTCCAGTTTAGTCTTCTTCAAATATATGTTTGTATCATAAATTCATGATGTGAAAACAAATATCAAATTCCAAGTATTTGTAATAGGCATCTCAGGCTCTCAATATGCCATTCACAATTCTTGCTGGATGAGTAAAATTAATTCGTGTATGTACATTTTGCTTTCCAAACACAGTCAGGTTGTAGGATGGCCACCTATAAGGACTTACAGGATGAACAACTTAATTAACCAAACAAAGTCCACAAATGGGGATCAAGAAGAAAAGGAAATTCATGTGAATGATGCAAATAAAGATTCTTCAAAGAAAATCGACCATGGAAGGGACAACGATGATTCTACTACTAAAGATAGAGGACTTGTTAAGTTTGTGAAGGTGAATATGGACGGATTACAAATAGGACGAAAAGTAGATTTGAGTGTTCATGCTTGTTATGAAACTTTAGCTCGAACAATCGAGGAGATGTTCTTTAAGTCCTCCAGTACAACCATCACTTCTATCAGTAAGTCCTTTAATTCTATAAGCTAGCCAGCATTCGGGGNCCACACCTTAGCTCTCCTACACAGGTTTATTTACAGCTGAGTAGTTTGCTAATTTACCAGTTGATTATAATGTAAATATAAGAATGCTTTCAGTATTGAACTTCTGTGTGCAAGTTTTGGTTTCTTTGACACTTATTGTTGGGAAGAAGCTTATCATCTTCCAGTCATTAAATTATTTGTTTCCTTGTATTTTCTTGTGATTGTTTTTCCCCCTATTTTAGAAACTTTAATTGTGTTTACTTGTTAATCTTCAAAGTTGGTAGGACAATTGTTGTCATGGAAGCTTTCATTCATTGCTTTGGAAGTAGTTAAGCAGCTAAATGCATTATGTTATTTCGTTTAAGGCAGTTTGATCAGACAAATTTCAGGAAATCAATTGTTTTGATCTAGTTCCACTACAAATGAGTGTGTATCCTAGGGCTAGTTGGTCATTATCGTTGACTTGTCGACGATGAAACCTTCTGTGGAGAGAAAATAATGTCGGAAAAAACTGACAATGTTTGACGAACCCTTTTGTTTTCAGTTTTTCCAAGAAAGGTGTGTTTTGCAGAAGGTACACAGCAGTTTTTCAGATGATAGCAGTTGTGAATTGTGATACTAGTGAAACTACTCTAGCTAAAAAACCGTTTTCCTGATAATAGTAGTAGTAAATTGTGATATTACTACTTCTAGCTAAAACGATGAGAAAATCTGCCAAGGCCCATGCAAGCAAATGCCAAATGAGCCCTTCATTGTATTCAAAACTTCAAAAATGAAAAAAAAAATGCTTAAATTTGCAATAAGGATAGGAAATTGAGATTACGAATTAACAGTGTGACATTAGGTTAGGTTACGAATGTTGAGATATGACATGCATTCATTTCACATTTTAAGGGGTGACACTAGAGGGGAGTACATTAAATTTGTTGCATTTCATAATTGTTTTCCCTGGATCCTACAGATTAAAAATGAGTAGCTATGAATGCATGCCACCCTTTGAATAATTCCACTGTAAAAGTTATCATCTGATCTTATCTTATCTTTAATAATTCCCTGAGACAATAATTACTACATCTTGAATCATTATGTTTCAGCAATCAACACTTCATTACTTTCCCTGCCACTGAATAAGGGGCTATTGAGAGTGTGTTCGTGTTCCCCATATACAATGAAGGAATGACCCACTCCACTAAAGTTTTGAGGTGAAAGTTTTGTGCTGTTTGTACAAGGGCCCATCAGGTGAGTGTGCCCTCCAAAGTTAAGCTAGAAATATGGAAAGGAAAAAAACATCATCCTACTAATTTCCGAAGTATAAACCATCAGATTAAAGCTATTTTCTTTCTTGCTTTTATTTGAGATGACACTTGCCAATTTTAAAAGTGTTCAGTATCAATCAGAAATATACAAAAACACACATTGAGAGCCGATCACCGCAGAAAGTGTACTAGACTCGTAGTGTTAGGGCGATAAATAATTGGCCTTTCGAATTTCCATTCTTAGAATCCTAATCGGGTACATCGTAAACATGCCTCAGTTTATTTGTACACTTCCACACTTTTAACAAATGAATATCGAATGAGGTGTTCACTATCAAAGTTATTCCATTTCCATGGTCCGGTACCTACACTTGAACGAGGAGCATCTTTTCTCAGTCAAGATATAAAGAAAAAGCAGTGAATTTGATCATACAAAATTATTCTTAGTGAACTACAAATGTAAACACCAGCTCTCTGTCTTTCTCATCAGAGATGAATACAAAAGCTTTATAGTTGGTATATTGTATATTCGTACCCATGTTTTAGTTTAAATATTAGGCTGACATTACAATGTCCCATGTAGTATAACTCATAGACCACAAAAAATGACAACACTAATCTACTTTACTCTGGATTCTTAACAAAACAAGGTATGAGTCAGATCCTGAACCTGATATTCAATTCCAGATCCCATGATCAAGTTTAAGCAACACAGGTACCAAAGTAACCATGGCAAGTACACAACCAGCCTCCTACTGCAAAAATTCTCTTGGGTCAGTTACATAGCCAGTCAAAGCTGATGCTGCAGCAGTATAAGGAGAAGCAAGATAAATTTGGCCGTCCTTGTGACCCATGCGTCCAGGGAAGTTTCTATTGGTTGTGGAGACACAGACCTGCAACAACACAAATCTACTAATATCAATCACTATCGTAATTGTGAATTGGCACTAGGAATGATTAGCAAATGCCAAGCAATAATTGTGAACTGATGGATAAAAACTTTATATTTTTGCAGGCGGTTATGTAGACACATTTATCACACAAACACATGCAATTTTCTAGTTTTAGATGATTTATTGCAAGTATAAAAATGTTTACTATAAGGTCACAACATTTGTTCTAATCTGGATTCTGGACTAGTGTGTCTATGTAATCTTAGGATGTAAACATGTATAACATTAAATGGATGTGTATATACTACATACACGTGTTAAATACAAATCACATTTTATGGAATACATTAATAATTTTATAAATTATAATAATAGCTTGCGAGGAAACGAAAACCTAAATCTGTTTGGCTTGCCTTTATAAAAGTTACTTTTTACTTTAGTTTAGTCATTTAATTACTTAGAAGTGTAAATAATTTTTTTACTTGCATGTTTTTTTCTTATGCTATCTTATTATCTGTTTGGATTGTTTAATCAATAATGTGTAACTTACAAGTAAAAAAAAAAAAAAATTATTAGAAGTCGCTATAGGTGAGAATTATTATCAGTTTTTGTCAAATCACAGATTTAATACAAGCAAATGAAACAAGTAAAGAGTTTATAGTTTTTAAATTCAACTTGCAAGTCAGTTTTAAGTCAAATTTTCAATTTACACAAACAGACCAAATACATTGACTCTAATTTCTAAATCTGTGTCCGAAACAGGCACTACCATTACAAGTTTCTATAAGAAAAATCATACGCCATTTGTCAGCAATAAAGGTTACGGAATTCCCTTTGCATGAAAAACATGAAAGAAAAGATGCAACTTGCCTGTGCTTCATTCATGCGTGCATAAGTGTCCTTTGGACCGCCTAAACAAGCACCACAGCTAGGACTTGCAGGTGTATCACAGCCTGCTTCTTCAAATATCTGAGAACAAGTCTTCCCACCAGACCCTGGCACTGGAAGACTATACACGTCCATCCAGACCTAAATGCGATTGGAGTCAGCAATTTAATCCCAACATGTTTGAATTGCAAGATATGTCAGGAAATAGAATTTTAAAAAATATGAACAAACCTTTTGGGTGGCAGGGACCAGGAAGGTGGGAACTTTTACCTTTTTACCCTGCACGTGAATCAAGTTCAAAACAACAAGTCATTATTTTTTAAGTTCTATGACAAACAGTATAAGTTTGAGTTACTTGATATGCAGGATGCATCTTACAGTGAATTCCATCGATATGAAAAATTAAGATCATAGAATTTATGAGAAAAATAGTCCTATATAAAGGTTATCTTGATATGCATATTAAATACAGCAGAGGCCAAAAAGAGTGGTGACATAATTGGAAAACAAAAACCACGAGTACGTTTTACATCATATATGCTTAACAGTAAGGATAACTTGTGACTTACTGAAGCTAGAAAAACTTTTGCTGCAGCTAAAAAATCCTCAGTTTTTCCACCAGTACAAGATCCAATATATACTCTGTCAATTTTGACATCTTTGCATTCTCTTGCTAATGCACGATTATCAGACGAGTGAGGCTGGAAACATATCAACAATGTTTATCAGACATTGAAACATTCAAAACGTAAATAAAATGTTAAGGGGTTAACAAATTTTTCTCGAACTGAAGATCACTCTCAAGAAATTATGGTGCAAAGTGAAAACACAGATACAATCATAAAAATGTTCATGCTCTATAATCTACTTAAGAAGTTGGGGAGAGGGGAGAGGGGAGAGGTGGGGCACAAAGAGAACTGCTTCTCTCAAAGGCACGCCCTTAGAGTGCATTTATTATTATTTCATTATATTACTCGCAAGAACCAGAAACTAATATCTAAAAAACAACCAAACTCACCTTCGCCACCAGGGGCTCCAGCTTCGAGATATCAAATCTGTACTCAGAAAGAAATCTAGAAAATAGAGATTTTCATAAGTAATGGCATCATCACAAAGCAACAGAAGGAAATAAAACTCAATACAATTAAGATGATAGTGTAGAAAGTATAAAGAGCATCAGTATGGGTGCTTCCACTAAATCATTAGATATTTAGATCACAGGTAGTATATCCGTTAAGGCGTTGCTACAAACTAAGTAGATTCATAGACATCCAATAGAACTCTTTCTTTACATCCCTAATTAATTACATACACTTGCTCACACATCCAAGTCTAGAATAAAATACGGTTGAAAAAATATATATTCCTTAAACACAGTGCCCCATGTATTCCCACAAAAGAAGTCTGGTTTATTTCTTTAGCAGATTAAACCATATTGGCGAGTTTAAACGGATAAACATGCTTGAGATTTTTATGAATGTATTCTGTTTTACCGTGTGTTCCTTTTTAGTGAGAAAAATAAATTTCTCAGTAATTCATTAACCATATAATTATATTTTATGATAATCACTTGCTATAAATAGACAAGATAATTAGTAAAGTATGAAACAAAATTATAATTCTATAAAATTTAAGAGAGGATATAAATATATCAATTTACTGCACATAACTACACATTAGGAATGCCTGAACCCATCCGGTAACACTAGGTGAAAATTTTGATAAACTGCACAAAACATGTTATCCTTAAACCTAGTGTGTCAGGATATACTAACGAATTGCATATACAGAGAAGAAATGAATAACAACTATTGCAACCTTAACAATTCATATAAAATAATAATAACAAACAACAATAACAATATAGCAAAAGAAAAAAGCCAAAAATGATATTCCCTCCGTCCCACCCGATTGTTAACATTCGGGTGGGATACGGAGATTAAGAAGAGTAAAGAAAAGAGAAGGAAGGNCTCCCTCCATCCCACCCGATTGTTAACATTCGGGTGGGATACGGAGATTAAGAAGAGTAAAGAAAAGAGAAGGAAAGAGAAAAAAGTAAAAGTAAAGTAGTGGGACCTACTAAATTTTGTAAAGAAAATATACTCCCTCCTTCCCACCCAATTGTTTACATTTGGGTTGGGCACGGAGATTAAGAAAACTATATAAAGTATTATGAAATAGAAGTAAAAGTGGATGAAAGAGAAGGAAAAGTGAATAAAGTGGTGGGGTCAATTGATATTTAATTGATAGATTTGAAAAGGTGGAGTAAAGTAGTGGGTGAGAGTAAATTTTATAATATAAAAGTTTACTATTTTTAGAAAGTTTTGAAATGTAAAGAATTGGGTGGGACATCCCAAAAAGGAAAGTGTAAAAAATTGGTTGGGACAGAGGGAGTACTATTTAAGGAAATGTTAACAAATGGATGGACATCCCCAAAAGGAAGGTGTTTAGAAATGGATGGGACGGAGGGAGTAATAATTATGTCACGTTAAGAGCTAGAAGTGGACCAAAAAACTAGCGTATTCTAACTCTGGGAAAAGTTTCCGTTTCTAACTATTTCTATAATACATGAGGGCTAGTATAAATCTTCTGTGTAATATTGATTTAGCTATCTGTACAAATAACGGTACTTCAATTCTAGCAATTGTACTTAAATGGGAAACACTAACAAAATAAGACAAAGGGTCTCTATTTGAAAGGACTTGACCAGTACCTTGCTTTCTCGTCACTGTAAAGTGGTTCATAAGGCAGAGATGTTTTGTCCTGTCCAAGTCAATAGACAGCAAAAAAAATTCAGTCATACAGTGCAGTCCCAAACAACACTTGCAAATCCTAACTTTTTTACTGATGCAAATATCATAGATAGTAGAGATTCATAATGTGGAAGAGAGGCCAATCAAACAGATAAGATCACTTGTTGTATGTCACACTAACCTCAAGGTACTTAAAAGTGGTAGCATCAGCTGGAATAACACCATTTTTCCCACCAGCTTCAACAACCATGTTGCATAAAGTCATCCTCTCTTCCATCTGAAGACATAAAAAATTAAATGAAGAGCCCGACGTAGATCTAGATATACTTCTTTCAACATAATTATATAACATAGATTCTTAAACTAAAAGGGTAATAATCAAAACTTACACTTAAGCTTTCTACAGTAGATCCAACAAACTCCATTGATTTGTATGTTGCACCAGAGACTGAAATTTCACCAATAATCTACAACGAACATTGGTAGTATTTAAGCCATCAATGAAGAAACCGTAGTCCAAAAGTAAGTAACCACTAACAACACCATTAAACATCAAAGATGGAATAAACTACATGTAACTATCATTTACAAATGAGAAACCGTTGCAAGGTGGCTATGTGCCAAAGCACCCAGATAAACATACTTGTAAAATCAAATCCTTGGCAAGTAAGTAGTCTGGCATTTCACCATCCATAACAAATCTCAAAGTTGGAGGCACCTGCCATTTCAGATTACATGTAAACTGTGAGTACATGGTTTGGAACAGTAAACAAATTAAGACAAAGTAATGTTACAGCCGAGAGAAGGAAAATAGGATGTCTCATATAAAATATTTTAGTGGTTCTGGAGATTTTCCTTGGAAGTCAGAACTCAGAACCTACATTATCTGGAATAAGTAGGATGTCGATCCTTAAATAAGTGGTGCATGCAAGTCCTCGGGAAATAAAATAAAATATTTTCCCTCTTATGCACTCATTTGAGATATGCAGCTGGGAAAGAAACCATTCAGGTACAATGTTCAACGGGGGCATATATTTCACAAACACTTTGCCTAACACCTATTCCTTTATTGTTTGACGGAAACCATGAGAGTATCATATCTTCAAATATCATAAAGATCAGAGGAACTTATCAAGGACCCAGAACTTTTGAAAACTAGAACTATCTCTTGTAGAAGCCTTAATCAGATTTTTAACATTGCCTGAACTTATTTTACAGATGTGAGCAGAGAAACAAATATGAATTATATTACAGATTACAGGTTACAGAATACCACTGAAAAATTGATGGTGCAAACTCATAGAAAGACAGGATATGAGAATAACCATACCAGTCACTTTAATGCATAATAATCCATTTTTTGTGCAGTAAAAGAATATGTAAAGAGGTATGAAAATTGAAAAGCAATAGTTTTGGTTTGCCCAACCTTTAGCAAGAGCTTTCCTGTTCCCAGTACAAAACCAGCATCAGTATTACCTATACCAGTAGCAAACTGGCCAAATGCACCCGCTGTGCATGTGTGAGAATCCGTTCCTAGCAGGACCTGCATGTGTAAAGATTAATACAACTCTTCCGCTTTCAAATGCAAATGGATTTCAATAAGTTCTTTTAATATATATATCCAAAGCACACCTCCCCAGGCCTGCAGTGACCTTCTTGAGCAAGAGCAACATGGCATACACCCTTATAATCAGGGTTGGCCTGTAAAACCCGTACAACAAATTTAAAAACAGAATGAATAGCATTAGTTACTACTGGAAATTATATAGTAAAATAAGTGAGGGGCCAAGATCGTGATGAAACCAAAAAAAACCTACCTTGNCCAAAGCACACCTCCCCAGGTCTGCAGTGACCTTCTTGAGCAAGAGCAACATGGCATACACCCTTATAATCAGGGTTGGCCTGTAAAACCCGCACATCAAATTTAAAAACAGAATGAATAGCATTAGTTACTATTGGAAATTATATAGTAAAATAAGTGAGGGGCCAAGATCGTGATGAAACCAAAAAAAAACCTACCTTGAAATTTCCAAGATCATTAATATCATAGAAGTACTTAATATTTTGCTCATTACAAAAATCCCTCAAAATATCAACATTTCGATTTGCTCGCTCATCTTTGGTAAATATGTAGTGATCAGGTATAATGACGAGCTTCTCACGGTCCCATACCTGCAGTGTTAAAATACAGAAACGACCACATGCTAGTATAAGAAGGGGTTCACAGTATTGCTATTCAGACTTGGACCTACTTAACCAGGCACTATCAGTTTGCAATTTGCATCATAATATAGTAAGAATAATTCCATAATTTTATTAGTAGCACACTAGCACCCAAACTGTAAACTCTAATGAACTAAACCCTCTGATTATTTTAAATGATGTGTTATAAATCTCTCATCAACATAACTAAAAGAATATGTATAACATTCTTATGTGACAGCGGAAACAGTTTATCACTTCGGTATGAGCTACACATATTTCCTACAAATAGTTAACATATCAGTCTCTCATGCCAACTAAAACTGTTCACCCAAATAGCTTTGCTCAAATAACACGACATGACCTCAATTTTCACATGTTTGCGGTTTATCCAGTCTACCTTGTTCTTCAATTAAATACAGTCCAGAAAATGTAACAATGTTTTACATTATTTTAAAAAAATAGACGGAGAAATATTTGTCTAAAAGTGCAAGCCAGCACCAGTTCTATATGTAGACAATAAAAGCTTGCTTTCATTTAGTGCAACTTCCATCCATAAGAACAGCTTAATATAAAAGTAAAGAAACACCACAGGTCCTGTGACCAAATATATCGGGTGAGTGAGCAAATAAGCCTTCTTATACTAGCATTTTACTATTTTACGCAGCAGGACCATTTTACTACTTTCCTGATACAACCAGTATTAGTTTGATTTCATTTCGGGTTCAGCTTCTTTAATCCGAATTTAGTTTTACAACATTCGGCCACAAAATTTCCAATTAGAATACGAGAACACATAACAAATTCAACAGAGTATTTATCTGTAATACTGTGAATACCTTAGCATTCTGGCCAAACTCGTTCTTGAAAATACCAATAGAACCCGGGCCACAAACATCATGGGTCATCAATATATCAACATTTACCCAAACATTTTCACCAGGGCTCAACTGGGGTTTCTCAGAAGCCCTAGCTAGTATCTTCTCTGTCATAGTCATTCCAGTCTTCACCTAAATATTCATCAAAACCCCATAATCACTCCAATCCATATCTCCAAAAAAAAAAACACACAATTCTTGAAAATACCCAACTGAGCCAGTGATGGAAGGAGTTCTTTGAGATTGTGGGGCCATAACAGAGACAATATTCTTGGAAAACAACTTTTTCTTGGGATTTGGTGAGAACCCCACCTCTTTTATCTGCTAAAAACACATAAATTTGTTAGAAATATATAAAAAATCAACAAAGAAACCAAAAAAAGATTGAATTTTTAATGGGAATTGGATAAATTAACCTGGTTGATGAAAGATGAGGAACTTGAAGAAGCAATAGCAGCTGCTGAAGAAGCCATTGATTGATTGTTATTCAAGGGTATGGTGTGGTTCAATCAGCTTAAATGGATCTTTTGTGTGGATATTATGTTATGTTGTGTGTATACAGGAAATGCGGCTGCTAACCTTCACTGCAACTCGTGGCTATTATGCACCGCGTATGTCAAAAGTCCTGCAAAAAATATCAATATTTTTTTCAGAAATGGCCTTTTAATCGCAAACTTGGACTTAAAATCCCAAAATGTCATTAATTAATAAAGAGCTTGATTCTCCCCGTCACCGGCTAGTATCATCGGGTTAAAACAAAATAGAATGACATATGTTTCAATACTATATTATTAAAACAAAATACAATAGTGACAGATATATGCATCGTCACGGTTCGTGAACCGCCGGTTCCGGTTCGTGAACCGCCGGTTCCGGTTCGTGAACCGCCGGTTCCGGTTCGTGAAAATCTTGAACCGGAACCTGAACCTTAATAAAATATAAACCGCCGGTTCCGGTTTAAACGGTTCAGGTTCAGGTTCAGGTTTGACCCGGTTTTGATCCGGTTCCGGTTCAGGTTCGAACCTTATAAATAAAAAAATAATTTATATAAGAAATATCGTTAAATTAATTCATATTTTTTATTAAAAACAAGTAAATATATTACAATAAATTTTATATGTTTTACAACTTATAAGAATACAACAAACCATATAATTTATTACAATAATATTTATAACATATACTAACTCGATCCACCCGATTCGGAGGTGGTGAGAATTGTTGTAGGATCTCCACAATATTCGTCGGATGAGGATTGTGTTCTTAATTCTGCTTTTTTCCAATCATTCACACAAACTTGGGTTTCTAAAGATTCGGGAGCCAATCTTGATCTCCTTGGATTCAAAATATTTCCTCCTATGCTGAATGTTTGTTCCACCACAACAGTTGATCAGTAGACATGGCCACGGTTCGTGAATCGCGGGTTCCGGTTCGTGAACCGCCGGTTCCGGTTCGTGAAAATCTTGAACCGGAACCTGAACCTTAGCAAGATATAAACCGCTGGTTCCGGTTCAAACGGTTCAGGTTCAGGGTTTGACCGGTTTTGACCCGGTCCGGTTCCGGGCCGGTTAGCCGGTTCCGGNAGGCTGATTAGCCGGTTCCGGTCCGGTTTGGCCATGTATAGACAGATACATCTATAATATATTATTAAAGTCCAAACGGTAAATGTTTGGTTCGTCATTGGTCAGGTTCTTTTGTCTTTCACTCAACTTCAAATTTACTGTGTTTCTACTCAATTTCAAACATATTCTTTTAATCAATAACAACCATATTTTAATTTCCTTATTAATCACCCTCTTTAATTTATTTAATATTATAATTTATTAATTAAATTTTATGAATATTAAAATAATTTTATGAATTTAATTTTATTATTGTGTTCTATCGATATTATATACACTTTTATATTATATTACTCTAAACGAACTACTTTTTTAATTAGAATATAGAGTTGTACTCATATCTAATAGCATGTTTCAATTTCCTCATCACACAAACACTTTAATTTATTTAAAATTATAATTTATAATAAATATTTTGTAATATTAAAATTATATTAAAATTATATATATATTAAAACATACTATATTATTTAAATCTTAATTAAAATATTTTCTAATATATCCGAAACTTTTTTTAATAATAAAAATTTATTAATGTTTTGCATGGATTATTAATCTATGTTAATTAATATAAATATATAACAATATATTAATGAGAATTTAAACAAATAATATAAATATGATGCAAAACTAATTTATCTCATGTACAACATTACATAAAAAATATTAATAACATAAATAATCAAATTAAATATTTAATTCATTTAAAATATATAATATATTATTTATTACTCTCCTCCCGTGCTTTGCACGTGTTATAAGCTAATTATTAAAGTCGTAAGTGCAAATGTTTCTGATTCGGCCTGGCCCGGTTGGGAAGAGAATCGGCTGAATTCCCCAATCCTATCTTTCATCGGTTTCAAATACACGTTTTGTGTTCACTCAACTTCAAGTACACGTGTCTGTGTCATGTTCAATTTCAAACACATTCTTTTAATCAATATACTGCCATGTTTTAATTTTCTTATTAGTCAACCTCTTTAATTTATTTAATATCAGAATTTATTAATTATATTTTATGAATACTAAAATAATAATATTATTTTATTTATATTAATTGAATTTTATTATTGTACTCTATCTATATTATATATACTTTTATATTATATTACTCTAAACGAATTTTTTTAATTAGAATATAGAGTTATACTCACAATCTAATAGCATGTTTTAATTTCCTCATCACTCAAATACTTTAATTTATTTTTAATTGTAACTTTATAATATAAAAATTCGAATATTAAAATTATATTAATATTTTATTTATATTAAAACATACTCTTTTATTTAAATTTTAATTAAAATATTTCTAATATATTCGAAACTCTTTTTATTAATAAAAATTTATTAATACTTTGCACGGGTTATTAATCTATGTTAATTAATATTAATGAGACTTTAAACACATAATATAAATATGATGCAAAAGTAATTTATCTCATGTACAATATTATATAAATAATATTAATAACATAAATAATTAAAATAATATTTAATTCATTTAAAATATATAATATATTACCATTTGGAGAGATACCCAAAATGGCACCGGAGACGCTATATAGAGTAACGTCTTGTTAGAGCATCTCTGATGCTATTAGGTAAAATGGTTAGGTAAAACAATGATATGTTGAAATTTGCTGGACCTACAAGGACTTGGACTCCAACAATGTTATCTATAATCGTTAGCTATATTTTAAAATAATATTTTATTATTATTTTAATTAATATATATATATAAGATTATATGATATTGATGATGTGTCACAATATAAGTGGATATGATGATTTTTAGAGGTTATGTATAATTTTTGAATATTGATTAAATATAGAGGGTATGTAACTTGTTAGGTAAAAATTTTGCTAACACGAGGAATGGTTGGAGAAGGAGAAATATATATATTAGGTAAAAGACAATGACACGTCACTATTTTAGCTAACAGGGAGGTAGCGTTGGAGATGCCTTTATTATAGTTTTTTTAGTCCTACATACTACATCGTATAGCGTTTAGGGTTTTTTAGCGCTACACGCTGCGTGTAACGTTTTGGGTTTTCTTAGTCCTACACACTACATCGTGTAGCGTTTACGATTTTTTTTTTTTTTTTACTCCTAATAAAATAATAATAACGTAACCCCAAAACCAAACATATAATTTAACCGTTTTTAATATTTTAGGGTTCATCAATTCTCTAATTGAGTTTTAAAAATATTAAACTTAAATTAAAAGTTAAGTACTGAATTTATAAGGTTGTAATAGAATGTTCAATGATTTAGGGTTTAGGGCCCATAATCCTAATTAAATTTAGGACCCTAATTTAATCATTTTTAATATTTTAGGTTTCATTAAGTCCCTAATTGAGTTTATGTTTTAGAAATATTAAGTTTAATTTTTTTTAAAACTCAATATTAACTAGAGTTTTTATAAAAAGTTTCAAAAATTATAATTTTATAAAACAAATAAAATTAATGGAAAGAAGTTTTAAAAAATTATATTTTTCAAAAAACCTCTGACATTTAATATAGGGTTAAATCTCAAAGTGCTCACTCAAGTGAGATGCTGGTACCAGATTAGTCACCGAAGTTATTGGCATCTCAATTGTACCATTAAAGTAAGGAGTGATGACATAGCCGTTACTTTGACTTATTGACCTAACGAAAAATGTTAAAATTGTAACGGAAAAACAGGTGGACAGACGTGGCAACAATATGGCAGCTTAGGTGGATTCCAACTAAGTCGTTATAATGAATAAGTAAAAAGACCATTATTCATATATCATTCTTCAGTTGCAGATGTCCGAGGCTGTAGAACAAGAATTGGGGGAAAACCCTAATTGAAGAAATCGAGTGAAAGAGTTCAATTGACTGTGATATTGTGCATACATTGTGAAACCGAGATTGATTACCACCTTCCATTTGCAAGAGCAGTTCGAGTTATCTACAACCTAGGTATTGAACTCATTGAACTGATTCTATGTGATACTTGTATTGGATTGATTCTATGTGATATTTGTTTGTACTGAGTATGCTTGTATATCTTTTTTTTTGTTATAATTTACAATATGTCTACCACTCTCTACCTTTACCACCATGGTGAATTTGCACAACCTCCTAATGTAGTCTACAAAGGTGGAAAAGTTGAAGTGATACCTGATTTTGATAGTGATTTATTATCTTTTCGTGACCTTGAGGAATTTGCTGTTAAGTATTGCTATGATATGAATTCTCTTGTTTATTTTAAGTGTGATGGGCATACTTTTAGTAAGGGAACTAAGTTGGTGTATGATGATACCTCAGTGAGGGAATTAGTTGAGCTATGTAAGCCTTATGGGAGGATAGAGTTGTATATAGACCATTTTGATTTGGATGAGTTAATTGATGTGCCAGAAACTGCAAAACAAACCAATATTGATAAGGAAATGGAAACAAAAAAATTAGGGGAAGATATTGAATTGGAGGATGATTATAATGACTGGGAGGGGGCAGGGGAAGATATAGAATTTAGTGATGATAGTCATGATCCATCTGATCCAGAGTATGTTGATGAGGAGAGTGAAGATTCTGAGACCTTTTTATCAGATGCTGAAAATTGTGAAACTGATGATGAAATGGATAGTATAAGGGAAAAGTCCAAAAAATTTAAGGAATCCTTGTATAAATCTATGAATGTACCTGCTAGTTGTGGTAGTGAAGAATCAGAATTTGACTCTCAAATCCTTAGGTCATTGTCATCCTCTAGTGAAGATGAAAATGCAAAGATAGGTTATATAGGTCCACCTAATCCTAGAAAGAGAAAATTGCAGAAAATGAAAACTCATGGGACAAATGGCATTATGAAGTGGGAAATAGGTATGAAATTTGTGAACATGGTTGTTTTTAGAGAAGCAGTTAGAGCATATGGAGTGAGTGATAGGAGAGGGGTCCAGTTTGTGACAAATGATGGGAAAAGATGTCAGGTATGTTGTGAGGGAGATTGTCCATTTTACATTTGGTGTAGTAGGGACAAAGATAGTGAAACCTGCACCATTAAGACCTTGGTTGACACACATTTGTGCACTAAACCATACTCAAACAAAATGG